>CANYBF012833518.1:0-17124 GCA_948192965.1 Dalechampia spathulata | reverse complement strand
CTTAGTATGAATGTATGGAATCCCTTGTTGGATGATTATTAATTTTCTTAATGGGAATTGGTAATCATTTGACGGGAGCATGTTACGCAGCCAGAAGACGTGACAGCTTGTGTCATATGACATGGCATGTGAAGTGATGTATCATATGCATGACATGGTATAATGTATGGCATACCATATGCATGGCATGTGAAAATGATATATGGCATGGCATAATCTATAGCATACCGTATGCATGGCATGTTAAATGGATGACATACTATATGCATAGCATGTGAAGTGAATGACATACCATATGCATGGCATGTTAAATGAATGACACACTATATGCATAGCATGTGAAGTGAATGACATACCATATGCATGGCATATGGGATGATGAATGACATGGTACATGCATGACATAGCATAGTAGTGCGTATGTGAATGTGTATTCAACATAGTATATGTATGGCATATGGTATGATATGCGTTATGGCATATGACGCGGCATAGTATATGATATGGCATGGCATATATATGCATGGTAAAGCGTATTGGTTGATTGAGCGTATTGGATTGCGTATTTGGAGTATTGGCATATTTATATATTTATACATATATGCATACGAAATATAGTATGTTATGGCATACGATATATGCATAGCATGCATAGTAATGTGTGCATGTGTCATGTGACATGATGATATAGTATATTTAGGCAAATATACAAATAAAAATAAAGGCCAGTGAAAGGGATCGAGGAAATTAGGGGCCTACACACGAGATAGGGGGATTATTACAGACCGAATAATAAATCCTATCCTATTACAAAAATTCCTCGCATACATAATTTCCCGGGGTATTAAGTAATGCCCCTTTTCCCCTCGAATTGCATGATCCAAAATGTACGAATGGATTAATATGCAAATGAATTATTAGGTAGTAATTGAAAGAATAAACACAACCCGGATCGTGAAAATTTATTTTATAAAAATAATTTTAGGCAAAATTATTTTATTCTGATCATGGAAAATTAAATGGGAGGGCTCACATCACATCAAAATTATTGGAGAAAGCCACTCGACCAAATAAAATCCAATCCTTTCAAAAACCACATTTTTACGATTAAAAATTGCATTTTATCGTAAAAATTAATTTTGAGGCCAAAATTAATCATTTAAAAATTATTTTATGATAATTCCAGAATACTTGAGCCACTGTAAAGCATCAAATACCATTGGATATGTTAAAAATACAGCAAAATACGGTCCAAAAATACATTTTTCTGGAAAAATGTGAACTATGTGCGCCACGCATTAGGCTATGTGCGCTATACATAGGCTATGTGTGGCACACATAGCATAATATGTGGTGCACATAACCTGTAAATCTGCAAGAAAATTAAATCTATTGTACAAAAATGACCTACAGATTAAAATACGCAACATTAATGAAGATAGTACCTTATTGTGAGCATAAATCGGCCTCCGGTTTTGCAAACTAAACAATTAATTAAGCAATTAATTGAAAAAATTAATTTTAAGGCTAAAATCAAGTAGATCTGGATAATTTTTGATAGATCCAGAACCCCAAGTGCATGGAAAGCTACTGGAGTTGCTGGAAAATTCAGATCCGAAGCGGATCGAGTGAAAATCGGATTTTTCTGTAAAAACTGGGACTTATGTGTGCCACTCATAGGTTATATGTGGCATACATAAGGCTATGTGTGGCACACATAGCTTAGAAAACCGGAGAAAAATCAAAACTTTTTCAGTAGAAACCCTAGATCCGACCTCGATCTAGGTAGACCAGACTCAAAACTAGAGTTTTGCTCATGGATTTGCATCCAAATCAAAGAAAATAATTTTAAAGTTAAAATTATTTAAGATCTAGCAATTTTTAGGTAGATCCAGGACACCCAAGGCATGAGTGAGCCTTGAATGCCACTAGAGTGGCCAGATCGGGAAGAAAACTGATGAAAATCGGGAGAAAATGGCTTTTTCTTTGAAAAATGGCAGATCCAGCATATAACCTTATGTGTGCCACACATAGGCTACATGTGGCGCACATAACGCTATATACGTAGCATATAACCCCGGAAAATAGAAGAAAACGGAAGAAAAATGGAAAAATAAGAGGATTTACCTTATTCCAGCAGCTTTTCTTTCTTGATCTTGCTTCCTTGCGTATTTAGGGAACCTAACTAGAGCCGATTTATCTCTAAATCCCTATAAAAAATTAATCAAGTGTTTAATTAATTTTTAAAATGATTTTGATAGAGTTTTGGCTTGCGTTAGAACAATTTTTGGGTGTGGTAATTTTGTAATTTTTGCCCAGATTTGAAAATTTTCAAAGTTATGTGCACCACACATAACCTATGTGCACCACACATAACCTATGTGCGCCACACATAAGGTTTTGTGCGGTGCACATAACCTTGAACCCGTCGTATGGGGCCCACTATGGTCGTTTCGGGACATGGACCCCGAGCCTATAAGCGTTATTCGACGTGAGGAACAACTTTGTAGAATAAAGTTTTTCCAAATTTGATCTCGAGAATGATCCTGACCAAACGTCTTTTTATTATTATATGTTGAACGTATAGTGTTATATGCGTAACACATAACATTTTGACCCTATGCGCTCCACCCTGTACAAGTGAAATGTAATGTGAGCCATATGTCCAGGAACATGCAAACGACATTCTGAGTCACTTTGCAGTTTTAAGTTTTTTCAAATTCGGCCCCGAACATCGAGTTTGGCTTAATAGGCCCGTTTTGGGCCCATCAGGCTAGTTAGGGCCAAAAAAATGGCATTTAGCATGCTGAAAGCTATACCTCATGTAGGCATTAGTGAAAACGTGTTCTGTGCGTTCAAAACACTCAAAATGGGCAAAATCGGTAATGGGCCCCAATAATGCCCCTGGTGGGCCCTACAGCATAGTGGACCCCAGAAGTGGCCTACGGTGTGCCAAGCGCTTTGCCTAGCATAGGCAACAAGTGAAGGGTGTTCTGTTCGTACAGAACACTCAGAATAGGCTAACAGAGGTGGTGGGCCTTACATGTGTACTATTCATGATGAATAGTGACCTATGTTCAGAATGCAATATTTTGCATTCTGTGTATTCTGCCATGCATAGGCAGGAGTGAAATGTATTCTATGTGCAACGAATACACAGAATAGACTATAAGGGATAGTGGGCCCTACTGGTGCCTTTGGTGGGCCCCACAGCGTAGCAGGCCTAAATAGTGGCATTTGTGATACCAAGCGCTATGCCTTGCGTAAGGCAACTGTGACATGTATTCTGTAAGTACAGAATACACATAATAGTCCAATAGGGGTGGTGGGCCCACCTGTGCACTACTCATGGTGAATAGTACCCTCTGGCCCAAAATGCGATACTTTGCATTCTGCAAGTTCTGTCTCGTGTAGGCATGAATGAAGTGTGCTCTGTAAGTACAGAGCACCCATAATAGAGAAATGAGTGTGGCGGGCCCCGCCAGGCGCCTTGGTGGGTCCCACCAACCATAGTGTATTATGTGTGCCAGAATACATAAAGGAATCCACAGAGGCATATGTGCATAATCGGGGTCGATTTCGGGGATTAACACCGAGCCGAATCAACTGAAACCCGAAACTGCACGGGTGTGAAAAGTCAAGGTCAACAGTTTGCCTCCTGATTAGGATCATCTTGAGGCGACACAAGTGTAAGTCGTCAAAATGAGATCTGATCATAACATGAATTTTTACAAGGAATAGGAAGTGTACCTGACTGATGTTCATGTTGAGGTCTGATGCTCGTGCTGAGGCTTGTTTCCCAATTTTATCACTGGGAGCCCGTTGCTCAGGTTGGAAGATCAAGATTGATCTGGGAAACCCAATTTGGTAACTGGGAGCCCGATGCTCGGGCTGGATGATCAAGGATGATCAATGGTCCTCAGCGACACTGATGGCAATGCCGCGAGTAAATCATCTAGAGTCAGTGTCCAGATGCCTATGTGTTAGGATTTAAGAACCAAAGGCTTGGTTCTGCGATCACTGCCGGATCGTGTGGTCAACAGCGTGATCAAGATGACCATCTTCCGGGTCAATTTTCTCACCATCAATAAATGTCAAATATCTCTGAAATAGTTTTCAGGATCCTTTGCTGGGTCTCTGACATTTCTGGTCGACGGTTCTGACCAGTATATACCCCAGTTCCACTACTGGGGGCCCGATGTTTAGGCTATTCCGATCAGGGCTGACCGGTGGTCACTGCGAGACCGATGGCTTCCTTACGAGTGAATCACATGAAGTTGGCATTTAGGTGCCTATGCGTTAGGATTTTAGAGTCAAAGGCTTGACTCTGCGATCTCTACTGGATCGGGCGGTTCTACGGCGGAACCAAAGGTGACCTTCTGCTGGGTCAGGGTGATCAACCGTCAGATCTTATTCTCGTACCATCAAATAAGTGTTGTTTGTCTTCAAACTCTGCCTTTGGGACCCTCTGTCGGAATGCAACACTATCTGGTCAACTGGTTGACCAGAAGTCAAACGCTTGATTGTTTTTTTTATCGTCTGCTGGATCAATTTCCTGTCTTTACTAGACAGAGGAAAACAATTTGTCAGTGAAATTGGTATTGAAATGGTCCATGAAAAAACCTGAATTTTTGAGTATCAGTCTGCTGCTTTCTAACTGAATTTCCAGATTTTTCACACATCGCAGGTCGTGAAAATTAGGCTCAACGGAGCAAACGACCTCTAAAAATTATGAAATTTTTACCAGAGGCCTAATTCTTCATGTAAATTTTAGTGGGAGGGTGGTGCACATTAGCAGACTCCCACAATGGCAGGCACATGTTAGCAAAATTTGTAACGTCCGGTGCACATTCTCCTATGCATGGTGCACATAGCTTGGAAATTTTATATTTTTGGGCTTCCAATCCAAAAATCATTTTGTTTCTCCTCTAAAACTCGATTTTCTCTAAAACCCTAGGCTGAAAACCTTGCGTTTTTGCAAAAATGGCCTGAATTAAGATGCAACCGACCCCCAAGGACCCCGAATCCATCCTAAGTTACACTCTAACTGAGCTTACTACACGTGACGCCTACTTTGGAGCTCGTTTTGGTGATGCAATTGCAGAAACTTTCACCATAGGTTCGTATCAGTCCCAAGCTCCTCCTGAGAAGGTGAATTTTCTGTAACTTGGCTCGATTTTCCGGTTTTTATGGCTTTCCCGAAATTTGATTTTTAGGCTGTTTTTGATGCTTTTAGGCTAGTGTTAAGCTAAAATTTTATGCTAGACTAAAGCTAAGCTTAGGTAGGCTCAAGTTTGTTTGAGCAGTTTGGCAAAAATTATGATTTTCGGTGCAGGTTTCACTATGTGTGGCACACGTAGCTTATGTATGGCGCACATAATGCTATGTGTGGCGCACATAGTAGTGAAAAATGGGCCAAAATGCCTATTTTTTGATCGTTTTCTGAGCGTTTAGGCATTTTAAGGATTCATAGGCATGAATAAGGGCATTTAGGATTAATGGGAGGAGCTCTGAACCTCTGAAAGTGCTGTGTTTATTCTGTAATCCAGTTTGAAGTTTGACCTAAATTCTGTATTTTACAGAGGGAGCGGACAGTTGTAGGCAGCGGTAGTATTCGAGGCATCTTCGAATGGTACTCCCAATTGCCTCGGGAGATACGTGTAAGAGTATACTGGAGCTGCTTTGGTCCGTATATCTCCTACTTCACTAGCGTTGATAAAAAGTGTAGCAGGCTTGTTATGACTGCCATGATTGAGCGGTAGATGGATTCCATGCATACCTTCCACTTACCGATAGGTGAGATCGAGATCACCTCGGGGATATTTACTGGAATCATTGGGTTAGAGTGTGGGGGACTGCCTGTCTAGTTTGATGCGTAGTTGACATCACTCCATTGGCAGTATGGTGTGATATTTGACCTCCTAGGAGTATCGCCTAATGTGAGAGGAGGATACAATATTTCTTATGACTGCCTCTGGGAAGCGGTGCTGGTAGACAGGCTTGGTTTGATGATCTCGGTGGACTAGTATACCCATAGTTTCTTGTTGTATGTGCTGGGAGCACTCTGTTTAATGATGCCAGAAATAACATCCATATGTCAGTATTGTGGGCCCTCTGTGACTTGGAGTCCATTGGGCGGTATGATTGGGGCAGTGCTGGTCTAGCCCATTTGATGCAAGGGTTGGACCTTTGTAGTAGACAATGTAGAGATTGCTTTATTGGCTGTTGGCAGGTTATAGAGGTAAGCAAAATCCTGCTGATTCTATTACTATAGCATACATCTGTATAAGCCTTGCTGACTGTGTATATTGACCTTGTAGATCATAGCATATGAGTTCGGGCTATTGCTAGAGCCCGAGATCCTGCATAGGGTACCGCTCGGTTTCTCGTGCATGCAAGCTTAGAGCGTACCAAGGCGAAGGCTTGAGTACACAATGGACGAGTTGAGGGAGCACCTCAACAATCTGACCTGGGATCAGGTAATAATTTAATTAGTATTAAACTGTATTGAAATGACTTGAGAAGTACTTGCGTAGATGTCTAATTTCATGTCATTGTGGGTATAGGTGCATCCCCATCCTTGGAGTTACATGTATCGGTGACCAGATTACGTGACGAGCTCGATGCGTAAGGATGAGCAACATATGTTGTTGGAGGGCCCTGAGAGTAGACTCTTCTATTTAGGCGAGTGCATTGTGGATTGGCATCTGAGACCAGAGAGCTGAATGGAGCCTGTTGCACCACCAAGGGTGATGTTCTGGGTGGCTTGCACTGATACAGACCCAGAAGTGCTTACTGGGTTAACTAGCATTCCCGGGCGAGATCGCTCATCTGATTCGCTAGTAGATTATCCCACCCTTATTCAGTTGAGGTTGTTGGGACCTGTGGAGCTCTCCACATGCTGAAGCCAGCGTGATCAATTTAGTAGGACCGAAGGGAGGTTCACTTCCCATGGCAGTCGAGGCAGACGTCATGGTTTGTCAGAGGTTGACAGTTCTCGAGATGGCAGCACTTTAAAGAGATCTTGTGATTCTGGGGCTGATGCAGTCCCACCGTTGACAATGTCAGCCACTCCAAAGGTGCCCCCAGGATATGGGCATCCGGCAGACTTTGTAGAAGGTCAGCTGATGTGGCCCCAGAACCCGCTGATCTTTACTTATTATGCAGCTGGGCGTCCTTATGAGACTTCCTTTCCAGTGCCGGCAAGGAGCAAGATTGAGTTTGATCCTCCAAATGCGACCCATGTGAGTATGCTTGTTTTGATACATCTTTGACTTTAATGGTCTGATGTGTGTTTGACCTGTGCAGGTGCCTCGAGATGCCATGGCAGATGCTTCTAGGTTACTGATGGGACTACGTCACTATCATACGTCTAAGATGTTGGACGTCCAGGTGAGTACCTGTTATAAAATGCAAGTGCATGGGTATGCATAGATGGATGGCTTATGTGCCTATATGCTTGTATTTATAGTCAAGCAGGCAAATGGAGCGAGAGGAGTGTGACCGCTACATCCAAATGTCAGAGCAAATGGGGCGGCAGATTACTCGGTTGACAGCGCAACTGGAGCACTATAACATTGAGGTCCCGAACAGTCCTAGTCCTGATTACCACTCCGGGGAAGATGATGCATAGATAGGATGTAACATCAGGCTCTCATATGCATGACATTAGAATTCTGTAGATTCTGTATTAGAATAAGATAGCGCATTACAAACTAGCATTGCGTGTCTAGTACGCCAGGGCTGTTACATACAGACTGTAAAAATAGACAAGGGCTTATACTATGTATCTTTTAGATTTATTAATGGAATCCAAAGTCATTTACTGCTATAAATACATCATGGATTTATGTTTCATTGCTAAAATATAACACATTTACTCTTCTTTGCAGAATTTACAATGACTCAACAATCACTGTATGCCTTCCGCGCTCTTTCTCGCCGTTGGGGTAATGAAGAATGGAGTCGATTGGGCGAGATCGGACTCCAATACCTGAGAACCTTTTTGCAAGTCACAATCAACAATGCTTTCTAGTATACTGCTACCCAATTCTGGGATCCAGTGGTCCATGTGTTCTGGTTTGGGCATGTTGAGCTGTGTTCGATGTACGAGGAGTTTGCTGCTATCCTTGGAGTCATTTATGAGATGTCGGTGATGTTGACAACGCATACGCCAATAGGAGAAGCTAAATTGTATTTGATGAGGGCCTTTGACATCAATCTGACCATTGCAAGGTCTCTCTTAGCTATAGAGGATTCTGTAGATGTCGTTGCTCTTTTCCGACTGTGTGGCCAGAAATCTGTGGAAGACCCTTCATGGCTAAGGGTAGCTGGGTTTGGATTGCTGGTGCAATTCCTTTTCATCAATCCATCTGGTCATGGAGATTTACTGATTGGGCCTGTGACAGACCAGATGATGCAACATTGGACCCCTTTCCCTATGATTATAGCAGAAACAATCATCGATCTAGACAGAATGAAGCAAGGCCAGCCTGAGTGCTTCAGTGGTAGTCTGCTTCTACTGCAAGTAAGGGTTCTAAGTCACCTTTAAATGTTTTCAACTTAGAAAAGCTATATTTTTTCCCTAATTTTTGCATGAGTCACCTTTTGCAAGGTTTTTGGCTCATCGGGTTTCTGTTTTGCTTTCAGACCCTAATTTTTGCCTAAACTGCCCCTTTGGGTTTTCAGCTCAGCAGGTTGCTCTAACTTTTGCCTAGCCTTTTGCAAGGTTTTCAACTCAGCGAGCTTTTATTTTTATCTTATTTTATTACAGATTTGGCTTTAAGAGAAGCTCAGAATCCTGGCATCACCAGCGGGTGATTTTCAGAGGTACGCACCTCATAGCCATATGTGTCAAGGCTATGCTTTCAGTGAGGCAAAGATGATGAACTTCCAGGGCTGGACTGAGTGGATGGGGACCCAACCTGAGAGCAAGATTAGGTGGGGCTACCCCTGTGAATACCTATATAGACTGCATTCCACTTCATTCCACTTCATAAACAGCATGTGACTGTGAATACCTATATAGACTGCATTCCACTTCCGGGATTTAGGCGTTGCATACACTACAGTCCCACTAGGATCTATCGTCAGTATGGTCACCGACAAACTATTCCTCAACTGATGGAGTTCAAGGGAGGAAGGTTGGTGCCTCGCTTTTTGGAGCATGTACAAAGGACCTGGCCTCGTCACCAGATAGCGCTGGTGGAGATTCCTAGAGCTGGATCTGCCATGGATGATGAGTACAAGCTGTGGGTGCTGTGCCACATCTAAATCCTATACTACAAGATATTGTTAAACAACAAAATCATATATAATAAAGAAAAATAGTGCTTTGTGTTTGCAACTAATATTACTTATGGCTACGTTTATGAACATGTGCTCCATTTGCATTAATGAGATTAAAACATTTACACGAAAAATGTTAAAACCAACACAGAAATTCTTTAATGTACACTAGACTTGACTCTTGTTATTTACCAGCCTCGTGTGAGATTTTCTGATCAACTATTTTAATGCTCTCCTTTTGCTTCTCAAGAGCTCTAACTTTTGCATGAGTTGTCCGAGCAAATTTTCTTTTACCTTAACTTTTGCATGAACTGCCTATGTAGGTTTTTAGCTCACCAGGCTTTTTATCTTTATTTTGCTATTTTTCTTTTGCCCTTTGCTCTAGATAAAATATTTCTTCAACTGGTCAAGGTTGATAGGTTCTAAGAACTCATTACCCTCCAAATCCAAGATGCGAACAGTGCCTTTAGAGAGGATCTTTTTAACTAGAAATGAGCCTTCCCAATTAGGTCTAAACTTCCCTCGAGGGTCACGGATAGCTAGTTTAACCTACTTCAGAACTAAATCACCTTCCTGTATAGTAACAAGCTTGACCTTTCTGTTGAATGTGTTGGCCATGTGCTTTTTGTAAAGCTATAGACGATAGAGAGACTTCAGCTGTTTCTCATTAATAGTGACCATCTGCTCATACCTGGCCCTTTTCCACTCAGCTTCTGGCAACTGAGATTCCAGAATGACCCAAAGTGATTTCAGCTCCACTTCAATTGGCAATACGGCTTCTGTCCCATAGACCAGAGCATATGGGGTTAGCACCCGTGGGACTCCTTATAGTGGTTCTGTAACCCCATAAGGCGAATAGCAGCTGCTCATGCCAATCTCTGTAGGTCTGTACAGTTTTGGCCGCTTCGACCCCCCCATTAGCTTGAGGATGATACAGAGAGGATCGATGGTGCTCAATCCCATACTTTTCCAGCAAGTCTGCAACTTGGGCCTGGAACTGTACCCCATTATCTGACACTAGATGATGCGGTACCCCATATCGGCATATAAGATTCTTCTCTATAAACTTGGCAACTTTCCCTGCCCCAGTTTACCGTAGGATTCTGCCTCCACCCACTTAGAGAAGTAATATATGGCTACCAGTATGTACCGATGTCCGTTGGATGCATTTGGATGAATCTCACCCATGATGTCAATTCCCCATGCTGAGAATGGCCAAGGCGTTGTCAAATTCTACAATTCGACTGGCGGTAGATGACTCAGATCTCCATGGATCTGGCATTCATGACATCTCCGTACAAATTGCATGTAGTCTATCTCCATGGTGAGCCAGAAATATCCTTGGCGTAAGATTTTCCTGTAAAACGTCAATCCATTCATGTAGGGTCCACACACACCAGCATGTACTGTTTCCATAATGGATTCAATTTCCTTCCCTGATATGCATCAGAGCCATAGCCTGTCTGCTGTTCTTCTATAAAGAACACCTTGATGCCAGGTAAAGTTGGCTGCTAGCCTGCATAAAGCTAGCTTATCAGTTTTGTTGGCTTCTTCTGGGTAAGTTCCAGTCTTCAGAAAGTTCATGATATCTGCGTACCATGGGATCTCATCTGATGGGTCTAGCATCATAACCCATTCTCCAAAATAGCAAGGGATCCTTGACTACTCAATAATCATAGGTTGAGCTTGACTCTGCGGTTGCTCACAAACTGAAGCTAGTGTAGCTAAGGCATCGGCCATCTGATTCTCTTCACGTGGCATATAAATGAACTGGTATGAGCTAAAATTATAGACCATGAGCTTCATGTATTCAGCATAAGGCTTGAGCCTCTCTTCTTTGACATCCCACTCGATCGTGGATTAATGAATGACCAACATCGAATCACCAAAAATCTGTACATCTTGGGCACCGCCCATTAGTAATGCTTCAAGCTTGAAGAGACATGCCTCATACTCAACCATATTATTAGTGACTGAAAAGCATAATCACTTTGAAAGCATGATGAATTCACCTTCAGGAGTGATTAGCACAACTCCTATACCTGCACCCCTTTTGTCGACTGCGCCATCAAAGTGCAATTGTCATTTCTGGACATCAACTGCACCCAAATGTTCATCTGGGAAGTCCAATTCAAAGGTTTCAGGGTCATCCATTGGCCTGGATGCTAAGAGTTTGGCAATCACTCTACCTTTGATTACCTTGGTAATGATGTACTGTACATCAAACTCAAACAACAGGATTAGCCACCTAGAGAGTTTCCCTACTAGTGAAGGAGCAGCATATAAGTACTTCATAGGATCAACCTTAGAGATTGCATGTATTTGGTACGACTGGAAGTAATGCCTGAGTTTCTTGGTAACCTAGACCATAGCCATGCATAGCTTCTCAACAATGCTATAGTTGCACTCCGTTGGCAAAAGCTTCTTACTCAGGTAGTAGACAACATGCTCAACTCCAGCATCATTCTCTTGAGCCATCATAGCATTGATTGACTCCTCTTCTAAGGCTAGATAGAGAAGTAATGGCTTTCCCGGCCGAGGTGGTTGTAGGATCGACGAGTTGGAGAGGTAATGCTTCACCCTCTCAAATATGAACTGGCAGTTCTTATCCCAAACCATAGGCTGGTTCTTCCTCAAAAGCTTGAAGATAGGTTCACACATTGTAGTGAGCTTGGCAATGAATCTGGTAATATATTGGAGCTATCCCAGAAATCCCCTAACTTCCATCTCAGTTCTGGGAATAGGCATCTCGATGATTGACTTTGCTTTATCAGGATCTACTTCAATACCCCTCTGACTAACAATGTTACCCAATAGCTTGCCGGATGTCACCCCGAATGTGCATTTCTTCAGGTTCAGCCTGAGTCCATATTTCTCAACGCATGTGAGAAATCTATCAAGTGCAGCTATATGTTCTCCTCTGGTGGGATACTTCACCATCATGTCATCCACATAGACTTTGACCTCTTTATGGATCAAATCATGCAATAGCGTTGTTACGGCTCGCTGGTAGGTAGCACCTGTGTTCTTCAAGCCAAAGGGCATGACCTTGTAGCAGTAGGTCCCCCATTCTATGATGAAGGCTGTCTTCACCTTATCTATGACTACCATCAGGAATTGGTTATATCCTGAAAATCCATCAACGAAGGAGTACATGGCACTAGCGGCTGCACTGTCGACTAGCAAATCGATGTGAGGCAAAGGAAAGTCATCCTTTGGGTATGCCTTGTTTAGATCTCTGTAGTCTATGCAGACTCTGACCCTGCCATCTTTCTGGGGAACTGGAACCACATTGGCCAACCATTCTGGATAGTCAACCACTTCAAGGAATTTGGCATCCAGCTGCTTCTGGACATCTTCCTTGGCCTTCTGAGCCCATTCTGGTCAGAGGCATCGTAACTTCTGCTTGACTGGCTTGTACCCCAGCTTAGTAGGGATGTTGTGTTCTACAATAGACCTGTCAACACCTGACATATCTTCATAGCCTAGAGCAAAGGCTTTTACATGCTTTTTGAATGTGCTGATTATTTCTATTCTCTCATCAGAGGTCAAGTCTGATGCAATCTGGAGGAGACATGGCTTATCATCTATGTTAATATTAACATTTTCAATGCAAGATGTGTTAATGTTAAAAATGCTCATGAAATACTGATGCTCATGCACAATGCCATCAGAATACAAGTCATAAACATAAGCAAAGTTGCTCTTTATTGCTTCATATTTAGATGGGATTACATCATCATTAAAAGTACAGAAATAGGGACATTAGAGTCCTCATATACAAGCTCCTCAAAGGTGCTCTCCACCAGCATGGCAATGTCCTTATAGACCTTTGGGAGTAGCAGGTCTTCCACATCCAAGTTCTATAGCTTGGATCCTAGTGCAGTGATTGTAGCAGGCTCTGGCTCTAGGCGGCCGGTGGTAAGATCAACAACATCACCAAAGATCTGGAAAGCATCATTAGAGCTAATGGTGAAAGCAGCAGTAGTCTTCCTAGGTGCTATCAAGGCTGATAGGTCATAGACATCGCCAAAGATGGTGAATTGTTGCTCATAGAAGTCCTCCAAGTTAGGCAACTCGGGAGCATGATCATGCTGAGTCTCTCCTTGGATGAAGAGAACCATCTTGCACTCCCCTGGTTTATCTGAGGTGTAGGGATTGAACCCAATGCAGTACCTCTCCTCCCACATGGCTGTAGGAATGTCAAATTCAACTTGGCCTTGCTGATACAGGCCCAAACCCATGCCAGGCATGTAGTGCATCATGCGTATTATGTTCTCCATAGCAAAACTTGGTTGGTACGAGTTAGGCTCAGGTTCCCTCATAACAGCGATTTGGAAACCAGTCATGAGGGGGAAACCTTCTTGGATGCAAGCCAGGGCGACCTTGTCGTCAACAACAATAGTAATAACACCTTCGTTGTGTGGAAACTTAATCTTCTGATGTAGGGTGGATGGCACACCTCCCAGCGTGAATGACACTGAAATGTCCAGAACTATAAACTCCACCACTGACTCGATTGGCCTAATAGTGACAGTGGTAGTGAAGGTGCCAGTAACCTCCCGTTTGGACTTGTCGTAAGCCTTGATAATGGTCTTACAGGGTTTGAGGTCTGAAAGTTGAATCTCGAGCTTGGGAAGCACTTTGAGTGGGCAGACGTTGATGCCAAAACCGTCATCCACCATGACATAGGGGGTGGTAAAGTTCATGATGTTCACCCTGATGAACAGTGCCCTGTTGTGGCGGATTCCCTTGGTCGGTAATCCACATCAGAAAATGTGATCATGCTGGACGGTAGCTCCCAGTTTACCAACTGACTCTTCATGCTGAAGGTGGAAGCAGACGGAGAGATCCTCATGCTTGAGAGTGCCTCGATGACGACCCATCGATGCTGTTGGGAGGACATCACCAGGTCCCAAATGCTAATATTAGCTAGCATCTTCTTCAGCTGTTTGACAACAATATTATCAGGCTAAGCAACCTAATTAGCTGGCTGTGGAGTTGGAACACTGCTTGGGCCAGCCTCATCCCTAACGTGCCTAGCCTCGGTCGGCTTCTTATAAGCTTTAGGTTTCTTCCCGAGATCGAGAGGAGTGAATACCTTGCCACTTCGAGTCATGTTACAAACTTGAGAGGACATTTTACTAGCACCTAACCCCTTCTGCTGCTTGGATGGTTTTAGTGCTGGCTTGGCTACCTTGGGAGTCTCGGTGGACTTACCCTTATCAGAAGCCTATGTATCTGATGCTTCAGATTTAGAGGATTTCTGAGTAGCTGCTAACTCATCCTCTAAGCTCTTGTACCATATGTCAATGGCAGCAATGTCAAATCCGCCACCGGGGTGGAAGGTGATAGCAGGCAACTGTGTATTCCCCTTGCTGCTGAGAGGAGAAAAGGAGCTTAGAATCAGGGATTCTGGCAACCCTGATTGGAGCATGTACATGCAGTTGGCTTTATGGTAGTTTAGCAACGGGTTTGTTTTGGTAGATGGTTTGGATTTCTCAGGGTCCTCAATCTCACCAGAGTCGATGAGGTTTTGAATGACAAGTTTGAATGAGCGATAGTCATCAGTGTTGTGACCATGGTGCTGGTGATAGTGGTAGTACGTTTTGGTATCTACTGTGGCTGGAGGTGGTGTTTTAAAGTTTGGCTTTAGCGGTTTGATGTGTTGTGGTTTTGGTATTTATAGGGCGTTGGCATAGTGAGGCTTTGGTTGTGTTTGTGTGTAGGTGGTGGTTTTAGGTTTTGGGAAGGAGAGCTCCTTTTTCTTACCCTCAGTTTGCTCAATACGTTGTCCCACTAAGTAAATGTCCTCAAAGGTATGGAACGTCTGATATTTTAGCCTATCTTGGTAGAGTGGCAGCGACCCCATGATAAGCTTGTTGATCATATCTGATTCAGATGGCTTCTATTGGACTAATGTAGCTTTGTCCATCCAACGATTGAAATAATCCATAAAAGACTCATTAGCTTTTTGCTTAACCATTTCCAGGTCCATCAGGGTTACATCAAATCAGGCCTTGAACCCATACTGTTTACAGAAAGCAGTACAAAAAGGCTTCCACTCGGCCATGGTCGCCTTGTTGAGGCTGTGATACCAGGCTAGCGCTGGTCCCTCCAGTGATATGAAGAAGAGCCGAACAATCTTATCATCTGACAAGTCAGTGGTACTCATCAGTATGGTGTAGGTCTTTAGATGGTTCTTCGAGTACCCAACTCCATTGTATTTGGGAACATCAGGGAGCTTGAACTTAGCAAGCAGCCTCTTGATAGCATGGACAGAGAACTTATTAAAGTCCAAGTCAGTCCCCATGCCTTTGGTCTTCATGATAGACTGCAGCTATTCTATCTTTTATTCTAAGATAGTAGTCTCAGATTTCTGAACATCATGCATATGCAGCGAGACGTCATCATCAGTCTCAATGTCATACAGGTTGACACTCTTCCCATTTTCCTTGATCAAAGCTGGCGGGGTAATAAATTCAGCAGGACTGAGAGCCTTTCGGATCTGCTATTGTAAGAGGGTCTTGAAGTCTTCATTCAGAAGCTTGGCCATAGAGTGGTCGATGAGCTTCTGAACCACAGTAACTGTGGCTTCATCCAGTGTTGAGGCAGTAGGGTCAGATAAGGATGCAACATTCCTGGCATTCTGAGAGTCTGATATGATTCTGTACATGACAAAGAGTTAGCATGGATGCATAAGTATGCATATGCAGTTGTGTATGATGCACATGATGCAACACGTAGGATGTATGTGTGACCTATGCTAAGAAATATGTGATGTTATGGCTGCAACAAAGTGAGTTAGCATATGTATGCATGGGTGCATGTAATGCGTCACGTAGGATGTATACGTGTCCTATGTTAGGAAATATCCAGCATTATGGCTGTAAAAGCAAAATTTGTTAGCAAATTGCATGAGTATGCATGTATGCGTGTTTGGACAGAAAACACGAAACGGTTAGCAAACACGTAGCATGCAGCAGCGCTCCCTTCCAACCTTATACCTCCATGTGAATTGATCAATTCAAGTTCTCTTGCCCTAGGTAAGATACTAACCCAGAGTTACACTAGGAACTCGAGGCGCGATTCTCTCAAATAGGCAAGCGAATAGAGTCTGATCATTGCCTGATCATATAGGGGATTACGGTGAAAACCCGACAGCATTTTGACCTAGCCATATTGCAATGGTAAGTGAATGTCGATGGAATTAACATGAGGTTGTGCAACCAAATGGAATCATGAAAGGATTCTGACTTTTAGCAGACTAATACAAACATGATCATATTGTTATGATAAGAGTACGCCTATGGAATAAGCATGAGGTTGTGCAACCATACAGAATCATGAAAGGATTCTGACTCTTAGCAGAGCAATACGGGCATAATCATATTGTTATGATAAGAGTACGCCCGTGGAATAAGCGTGAGGTTGTGCAACCATACGGAATCATGAAAGGATTCCGACTCTTAGCAGAGCAATACGTGCATGATCATATTTTTATGATAAGAGTACGCCCGTAGAATAAGCGTGAGGTTGTGCGACCATACGGAATCATGAAAGGATTCTGACTCTTTGTAGAGTAATACGGGCATGATCATATTGTTATGATAAGAGTACGCCCGTAGAATAGGCGTGAGGTTATGCAACCATACGAAATCATGAAAGGATTCTGACTCTTAGCAGAGCAATATGTGGGAGGAAAATAGGCTGGGTCTATGAAAATCCACTCATATGATAGGGTAAAGATCCACATAACATGCAATAAGGGTCCTAGTTTGGAATGTTGCTAGGCTTACTACATGGGCTTTAGTCTGGTTTTGAGAACAGGCTAAG
>CANYBF012830691.1:0-34884 GCA_948192965.1 Dalechampia spathulata | reverse complement strand
TGATGTTAACAATTTCATGTTTAGGGTTACAATTGATGGTTTAGGGTTTACGAGATCGTTTTAGGGTTTTCGATTATTTTATCAAAATTACTAAAATTTTATCTAATATTCCTTAAATTAATATCATTTGGTTTATTTCAACAATAGTTTCTCAAATTGATGTTAACAATTTCGTGTTTAGGGTTACAATTGATGGTTTAGGGTTTACGGGATCGTTTTAGGGTTTTCGGTTATTTTATCAAACTTACTAAAATTTTATCTAATATTCCTTAAATTAATATCAATAGGTTTATTTCAACAGTAGTTTCTCAAATTGATGTTAACAATTTCGTGTTTAGGGTTACAATTGATGGTTTAGTGTTTACGGGATCGTTTTAGAGTTTTCGGTTATTTTATCAAAATTACTAAAATTTTATCCAATGTTCCTTAAATTAATATCATTTGGTTTATTTCAACAGTAGTTTCTCAAATTGATGTTAATAATTTCATGTTTAGGGTTACAATTGATGGTTTAAGGTTTACAGGATCGTTTTAGGGTTTTCGAGGATTTTATCAAAATTACTATAATTTTATCCAATATTCCTTACATTAATATCATTTGGTTTATTTCAACAGTAGTTTCTCAAATTAATGTTAACAATGTTGTTTTTAGGATTAAAGTTGCAATACTTATAAGTTTGACTCCATAAATTCAACCTTATCCGTAAGGGAAACCTATGTTGAAAGTTTCTACGGTTAACTATATGAGCTTCAGTCCTGTAATTCACGGCTAAGGTCTCTCGTTACAGTCCGATTATCCACCTTGGACTATACCTTGCATCTATCCAATCACGGAATAGCGACGGTCAATGGTACTTTGGCAGCGAGTGGTAAAAGCAGGTTCGTGTTCCCAAGGCGTCGAATGGAGACCTAGGTACTAACTCACCCACAATTACACGGTTATTTGGGGACAAAATGCAAATTCTCATGTATGCAATACAATTAATCGATTAACATAGTAAAACTAATATGAAACTCATATTTCTTTTATTACTCACCAATATTACGACTCCCATATCAAATTTTACCATGTTAATTGATTAATTGTTCCTACGTGCTTTTGACTTTCATTCGATTAACATTTATACAATCCAACAAACCATCATAGAAATAATATAATCACATACTAAATAATAAAAAGAATAGGATCGAAAGGAATTAGAAGTACAAACCAGATTAAATGAATACAATTGTGGGGGAAATTCAAATAAAAGACATAACATCAGTAAACTAAATCAAACAATAATGCTTCTAAAAGTTATGCCAAAATTTTTGATTTTTTTCCACTTTATTTTACCATATTAATTATTACTATATTTAATTAATGACTAAATTTTTATTACATTTTTAATGTCAATATTAAATATGTTATTCATATTTATTACTCACATTATAATATCAATATATATTCCAAAATTATACTTTTTTCCCATATACCAAATTTTGGTAAATTTTAAAATATATTCTCATATTTTAATTCATTTATTTTAAATTTTCTAAAATTTGCTCCCAAATAAATAATCTATTTACTTCCATAAATTTATTTATTATTGAGTAAATAAATTACCTATGTAAAATTAAATTAACAAAACTTATTCTCACCCTTTACCTTTTTCTAAATTAATTCTTCTCCTAAAGCTTTGAAATCTTTCCTCGATTAGTCCCTGTAATTTATACAATATAAATTACTCATCATTATAAACAATTCACACAATATTACATTATAATGTTATTAAACAATTTCCTAACTTTATTTGCATAAAAACAATTTATCATTACATATAACTTTTTTTTTGTTAATCAACTTATATCTAATATAATTACACATATTTTTAATTGAAAACAAACTCATCATTATTATATATATATTTATGTCCACAATGTTAATAATAATTTATTCATTTCATATTTAATATCATATTCAAAAAAATTATGTAATTTCCAAAATAATTTTTATTATAATAACATTTTCATAATTAATCATTTTACCCACTCAAATTTTTAAATAAGATTCATCTCCACTAATTATTTTTTTTATTAATTTCTACCAATTATATTTATGTCTACCAATCATTTATAATTATTTCTTTCAATTCCTTCAATTTTCTTATTTAAATATTACTTCATTTTTATTTAAAAATACAATTGATATTTATATAACATAACTAATATTTTAATTATAATAGAAAATAATTTGATAATTATTTTTAAAACATGTAATTTTATATAATATATTAAAAATATTCATTTTTATAAATTTTTTTGTTTTAGTAAAATTTTAATAAATTTAACTTAAAAGTTTAATTTTATATATTTATTAAAAAATATATTTATAGATAATTATTTTTATTCATATATATTTATTATAATTATTTAATTTATAAATTTAAATTTAAACTTCAAATATATATTTTAAAAAATAATCTTCGTCATAATGGAATATTCTTATTATTTCAATAAAGATTGGTTGGATTGAGTTGAAATAGTTGATATTCTAAGTGAAATAGAATAATAATTTTAAAATATTTTTTCAACCAAATAAAGATCTCAACTTTTTTTTTGACTTGATAAATATAATAAGAAGAGATAAAAATTTATAATAAAAAGACTAATTTGATAAGTAAAAAATATTTTAAAGATTAAATATATTCCTTTTTTACAATGACTTAACAAAAGGAATAAATTATTTAACAGATAAAATTTTGATGAACTAAAGTAAATAAATTTAAAAATATAGAAATGGAATGTTTAATTAGATTAAAAGTGAGAGGTGTTTTTATAATCCTTTGATGATAAAAAGGAATATTTTCCTGTTACATTTTTTTCCATTAATTAGAATATTTTATACAAATATTACGTGTTTTTATAAAATTTAGTACGGAATAAAACCTTCAGTTTTATCTTCTATTAAGATGGAAACTATATAAATATTTAAATATCGGATGTCAACTCAATAAACTTCGAGAAGTTAACTATCAAACGAAATAAAAAGTTAAATAGGAGAATGTTTATAACATAATTAATAAATAACATGAAATTTCGCACTAAACCATATAACATGAACCCTCAACCTCATAATATATTATATTTTAACGTATAATTTGCAATATAATAATATGTTAAATATATTATCTCTATTTATTATAAACTAATAACTCAAAAACGTAAAGAAGAAAGGAGGAGGAAGAGGGCATATAAATGAGGGAGAAGGTTCTAAATATTGTTAATAATCCTTTGAAATGTTCATTTCCTATGGTTGAAATGTTCTTAACAACATTAACATTGTAGTTACAACTTGATTCTTTCTCAATTTAAGTCATTAGGATTGATAATGATATTGAGTTTAGTCTTCCTAGTTTTTATGCATCTCGTGACATTATCCAAAAAGTCACATGTCCTTACACACCCTACCCTAGGAAGCATCAATATCTCCAAAATGTTGCTAGGTCATTACTTTTTCAAGCTTCTCTTCTGATCAAAATTTAAGAAGATGTTGTTTTAATTGTTGCCTATATCATAAATAGACTATCAAATTCATTTTAAAAAACTATAAAGCCCTTTCTTATACTTATATGAAAGTGTTTGGCTCTCTTTATTTTGCTTTTGTTCTTAGTATTTTAAGAAATAATTTTGACTATAAAACTATACAATGTGTTTTCTTAGGTTAACAAATATAAACTTTATGATCTTGCTTCTAATTCCATTTAATTTTTAGAAATGTTTCTTTCTTGGAAAATGTTTTTGATGCATACTTGTTAACTGATCCATCCTGGTACAAACAAGTAGTTGGTAAGCTTATCTATCTGACATTAACAAGGGCAATTATCATCTGTTTAGTTCAAATTTTAACTTAGTACATGGACAAGCTTGCAAAGATACATATAAATATAATATACAAAGCACGTCGATATTTAAAGAAGGATCCAAGTAGGGGTATCTTTATGCTTACTCAATTAGTTTTTTAGATGCAAGCATACTTGAATAATGATTAGATAAGATGTATTGGAACAAGGAAATCTTTAACTAATTATCGTTTGTTCATTGGTGACTCCCTAATGAGCTGAAAATGAAAGGAACAAAGTACAATAACAAGAAGCTCAACTAAAACAGAGTATAAAGCTCTTACTACTGCTGTTTGTGAGATCATGTGTATTGAGTATTTGGCGGAAGACTTTGAAGTCAAGTATGAAGAACATATGAAATTGTATTATAACAACAAATCTACCTTACATCTTACCAATAATCCTGTATTCATAATCTTGTATTCATGAGTAATGAAACGCATAAAGTTGGACTACCATTTTGTTCAAGAAAAGATTGTATATAAGTTAATTGTTGTTATTCATATTATTACTAAGAATCAACTAATTGATTCTTTGAATTATATATATTTGATTTTCTCTCAAACAGCAGTATTCTCATCAATAATAATACCTTTTTTCCTATTTACATGTTAAATATACATTTGGCATAAAACAAAATAAATTACATTATGATTTTAACTTTAAAAAACAATCATGGATGTTAATCTTAATATACAAATTTCCTTATAAAAATATTAATTACGTTCACATTCCTAACACAATGACCTGAGAATTGAATTAATTTAACCATTTTCTACCCATGAAAATAAAATTAATAACATATAAATATATATATATATATATATATTTTCATAATTAATGTTATCTCCGTATAATCCATGCATCCCGCAAGAACTTATACTAATATTTTTTAAAAATATTATTTTTATTTAATTACATGAATATTGTTCATAAAATCTAAAAAATCCAGATTCAAATTTTATTAAAAATTAATATATTATTATAAATTTATTAATTAATCAATTTAAAATTATTATAATTATCAAATAAATTGAAGTGGATTCTTTGGTTTGGATTAAATGCCCATAACTGCTGCTAAGCATTGGTTCATCAAAGCCTACTTACAGGGACAGGTAGATTTTTTTTTTTTTTTTTTTTGTTTCCTCTTCGGCTTTTCTTTCATTTTCTCTTCGACCCAACAGACTAAAACCTCCTTTCAACCAATCAAAATTGCTCTCCCCTGTATAAACCCTAAAAATTTTAATAAGCGAATGGCACTATCATGAATAAAATCCGCTCCTTACTACTACACCAAATCTATCACTGTAAGCCTCCGCAGAAATATCACTTCCACACTCTCTCCACGGAAAAAATTGCCATCTCCAATGAAGTTTTAGCCATTCTCGACAATTGCAGTCCCATTGAACCAGTTTTAGAACCTATGGTTCCATTTCTTTCGCCTGGCATTGTCGCTTCTATAATCGAAAACCCACCAAATTCTTTATTGGGTTTCCGTTTCTTTATCTGGGCATCTAAATTCAGGCGTTTTAGAACTTGGGTATCTCACGATTTAATCATTGACATGCTTATCAAAGAGACGAACGGGTTTGAATTGTATTGGCAGGTTCTTGAAGAAATAAAAAGATGTCATTTTTCTGTATCAGCTGATGCATTTACTGTTTTGATTCAAGCTTATGCGAGGACGGGTATGGTTGAGAAGGCTGTGGAAACTTTTCAAATGATGTGGGATTTCGATTGCAAGCCTGATGTTTTTACTTATAATATGGTTTTGCATGTTATGGTGCGTAAAGAGGTTTTTTTGTTAGCTTTAGGGGTTTACAGTAGAATGACGAAGCTTAATTGTTCGCCTAATGTAGCTACTTATAGTATTTTAATTGATGGAATGTGTAAGAGTGGGAATATTCAGAATGCAATAGAGTTGTTTGATGAAATGTCGCTAAGAGGAATTACGCCAAATAATATAACTTACACTATAATTATTTCGGGTTTGTGTCGAGCTCAGAAGACCGACGTTGCTTACAGATTGTTTAACACGATGAAAGATGGTGGGTGTAGTCCTTGTTTTGTTACTTACAATGCTTTGCTTGATGGGTTTTGTAAGTCGGATAGAGTTGACGAGGCTTTAATTCTTTTAAAGTATTTTGAGAAGGACGGTTACGTTCTAAATAAGAACGGTTATAGTTGCTTGATTGATGGTTTATTCAGGGCTGAGAGATTTGACGACGCCCTATTTTGGTATATGAAAATGGCGGATTTTAATGTTAAGCCCGATGTTGTCTTGTACACTATAATGATGAATGGCTTATCAAAAAAAGGGAGGGTTAAGGATGCCTTATATTTGTTGAATGAGATGACTGAGAGAGGTATAGTTCCTGATACTCGGTGTTATAATGCTTTGATAAAAGGCTCTTGTGATATTGGTCTCTTGGATGAGGCAAAATCTCTTTCGCTTGAGATTTCAAACAGTGATTGCTTCCCAAATCCCTGCACTTACACCATTCTCATTTGTGGTATGTGCAGGAATGGGCTGGTTGAGGAGGCACAGAAAATATTCAATGAGATGGAGAAACTTGGGTGTTATCCTTCTGTTGTTACGTTCAATGCTCTTATTGATGGACTTTGCAAGGCTGGCAACCTTGAGGATGCTCAACTCTTGTTTCACAAGATGGAGATTGGGAGAAGTCCTTCTTTATACCTTCGCCTTTCTCAAGGTGCAAGTGTGCAAACTATGGTGGATTCGGGATCATTTCTTGAGGCATACAAAATTCTCACTCAGCTTGCTGATAGTGGTTTTGCACCTGACATCAATACCTACAATAGTCTGATTCATGGTTTTTGCAAGAGAGGCAACATTAATGGTGCCTTTAAGTTTGTCAAGGAGCTTCAACTAAGGGGGTTTTCACCAGATTCTGTAACTTATGGAACTCTTATAAATGGGCTTTTTCTTGCTAATAGAGAAGAGGATGCATTCATGGTGTTTGATCAGATGTTGAAGAATGGGTGTAAACCAGCTACAGAAGTTTATAAATTACTCATGACTTGGTCATGCAGGAGAAAGAAGGTTACACGAGCTTTCAGTCTTTGGCTGAAGCATCTGCGAGACATTCCAGGCCGAGATATTGACCAAATTAAAACACTAGAGGAAAATTTTGTGAAGGGAGAAGTGGAAAAAGCGACTCGAGGATTGCTTGAGATGGACTTCAAGTTAAATGATTTTCGGTTAGCACCGTATACCATTTTGCTGATTGGGCTGTGTCAGGCAGGAAGATTAGATGAAGCTGTAAAGCTGTTCTTTGTTCTTGAGGAGCACCAAGTTATTGTTACCCCTCCAAGTTGCGTGAAATTAATTCGGGGATTATGCAGAGATGGGAATTTAGATCTTGCGACAGAGATTTTCATTTACACAATCAACAAAGCTTATGTCTTGAAGCCTCGAATTTGCAACCTATTACTTAAGTCTCTTCTTCGTTCTAAAGATAATAGGACAGATGCATTTCAGCTTCTGAGCAGAATGGTCTTACTGGGTTATGATTTGGATGCTCATCTTTACCCAACTACAAAGTTCCTTTTGCAGAGTGATCCTGGACACTATACAAGAAAGATAGAGCTTCAGAAACAACTGTCTGTTTGAATCATTTCCCAAGATGGTTTTAACTCGACTTGATAACTTATCCGATCTTTTCCATCGAGCAGTGAGCATGTGGGGTCAATTGATGGTTTTCATTAAAATGGCTTTCAATTGGAAAAGGTTACGGTAAAGTTTGGCAGAGATTGAAGCCCAACCGAGCTGGGTGGGTGTGTTGTAGAAAAGTTGCAGACTCCATATGAATGCTCACTGCTCTGTTACCGTCCAGGCATTTGCTGTAATTGTTGTAGATCAAGAAGCTTATTTTCCATTTGCTGGCTCCTTGGTGATTACTGGTTAGGTAACTTCACTGGGCCTTTTTCAGGATTTGTCGAGTCAAATAACAGTGATTCATCAAGAATTGGATGCAGTTGGTTTTTCTGGCCATCCATCCTACATTTTGCCTGCTCTGATTAACCTGGGATTGGTGTCGAGTTTATACAATGAATTTTTGTTGTAAGATTATTTCTTGTTCAAAGAGAGGAAAAATAAGAAAGAAGAGTATTACCTGAAAGATTACAATTTGCCAATCGTCGCGTGCATAGGAATCTGTTAATAAGTAGCATTTTGCCATTCTTTTGGTTCTGTTCATTTGATCATGCCGTTTGACTTCTTCTGTCATTGAAATTTTCTCTTAATCTTCGTATGATGATCTTCCCCCTTCGCTCTCTGCACATGGGGTGTCAATGGAATCTGTTTGTTTCCCTCGCTTCACAATGTATTATATGGATCAGGTCGATCTCTTATCTTTAAAGATGAACCAGCATACATTCGCTTCACAATGTATTCGAATGGTGAAAAATACCATTCGAA
Source organism: Dalechampia spathulata (assembly GCA_948192965.1). Taxonomy (NCBI): domain Eukaryota; kingdom Viridiplantae; phylum Streptophyta; class Magnoliopsida; order Malpighiales; family Euphorbiaceae; genus Dalechampia; species Dalechampia spathulata. The sequence goes on along the minus strand of CANYBF012830691.1, from coordinate 26,562 downwards.
AGTTTTCACAATGACTCGTTTAGAACAAATTTACTTGACAAGAAGTCGAGTGTATGCAGAATTTCTCATTACCAACATCATCATCAGGTCAGCAGAATTATACATCGGTAGCATGAACTCATCGATCAACCTGTGCCCATTTGTACATTTCTAGCAAGCAAAAACCCAGACTTTCAGGGTAAAGGTCTTAAATCTGATAAGCTCAAACAGACAAACGTCTCCTTCCTTCAAGCTTGTGTGTCTGGAAAAGTAATTCCAGCCCCTCCCGAACTTTAAGTAACCAAGAGGTGTGGCTCTGATCTTCACAATCCATTCTGTTCTATCAGAAGCGATGAGTGTAAGTTGTTCAGGATTCTTGTTCATGTACTTCTTGGAAAACCTACTTGGAATAAGCTGCATATAGATAGGTAGATCAAGAACAATCGCAATTCCCAAACTTGTTTCAGAATGTAATCTTACAAAGCCAGTGGATGAACCAATGACCCACCAGAATTTTCAGCTTGAAGTTATATGATCGCAAGACAACCTGAAACGAGGGATTCTCATGCTTGAATTTATTAGCAGCATCGATTGCTCTCTTGGTTGCATTCGAGAACTTTCCGAATAAGCTTTGGAACTTCTTACTAGTCATGGATTTTCCCTGTTTTATACCTAGTTTCACTGGATGCATTCAGCACATACTAAAGTATACATAAAAGAGCAGCAAAAAGTTCAGAGACATATGAAAGGTCCTAACCAGTTGCTTCGTTTTTCATTGTTTCTTCATTCTTGTTTAGTTCGCTTCCTCTGTCATCTTCATCATCCAAATCTACATACTCCTTTTCCACCAAATGCGCTTTGCTACGTGTCTTGTACGGCTTCCGCTTCGGAACTGGTATTTCAGCCATGGGAACATCAGGCCCTGGACTCTTGTTAATTCTTCCACCACCGTCAATGGAAGACTTGGGCTGACTTTTCTTCGAGGAAGAAGCCTGATTTGGATTCGACAAACTCTTCTGCAGAACATGGCTAGACCAAACATCATGAATCTCAACAGAATCAACATCATCATCATTACCGCTTTCTATATCAACATGCTGAATAGAGCACTGCTTTCGGGGCAAATCTTCCTCCTTATCACTACTACTACTACTACTAGAATTATGACATGGATATTCTATCTGAAAGTAATCATTCGAAGGATCAAAGATAAAAACCTCGAAATTGCAGAAACCTTTGTAAGTAAATTCTAAAATGAAGCCATCACGAACATGAAAATGCTTCACCAATTTAGTAATGTCAATCCAAATTTTTCCTTCGCATTCCGTCAATCTCACTCGCATGAAAAATCCATTAGGAAAGCCAATAGTAGCAACTTCTCCTCTAAATTCTTTCCCAAAATTCCTTACAAGCTGTGACGGCAGCCTCTGAACATTCATGCAAGAATTCAAGTAAAAAAATGAAACTAATTAAAGGATACGAAATCAAACTAATTATAATGCAGAAATCCATTCATGCATTCATACACACACACAAGTCCATACCAGCTTTCTCTCTTCAATGGTGTTTCTGCAAACTGACTTCAAGAACTTGACCGGAACAAACGTTCGCGTTACGGTTGCCTGAACATTTGACTGCAAAGGATGATGCCTTTCAATGGATTCTACTGAGCGGCGCCGGCGAGCCATGGAAAATGCAGCATCAACTGTATCCATAAATAATCAAAGTTAGGCTGCGAATAGAAGATTGGCGTGATAGAATATTTATGCACTGGCAGCTTTTTAATGATTTCAGCAGCCAAAATAACCGACAGCTCAACTCTGCAAGACTTTATATAACATTAAAGTTTTCACATTTAATGAAAGTATTCATACATAATAATAATTCATTAGTTTTGAACCTTTTTCGATTATTATAATTGATTTTTGCGAATTTTTAAAATATGACATTTTTTGTTTCTCTTTTAAAAATATTGGAATTTTTTGATTTTTTTTTTTAAAAATATCAAAGGTATAAAATATAAAATCATTATCTAAAAGATGCAAAAGTTGATATAATCGATTTAATAAAAAATAAAGTTTACAAAAGGTATGTAAGTGTTCTCAAAATTGGTAATTATTAAATTCAATGCATATAAAATTAAGCTTTTTTTAAAAAAAAAAAAGTGTGATTTTGTATGTATTATGAGTAATTAAAAGGTTTTCAAATAATCTCTTATTTATTTATTATTGAGAATTAAACTTAAAAATAAAAAAAATACTTTTAAAATAATGTGTTTAAGAAAATATAAAACAAACAAACATATAAAAAAAATATAAATTGAAAGTTTAAAAGAAAATTGTTTAATTTAAAAAAGTTAAAATAATTAATGATTTTAGATTCTTTTATCTGAACAGAACAATTTCATCGTTTACTTAACTAACACGTCTTTTCATTCATGTTTTCGAATTTTTCTCTACTACACATTATATTAATAATCATCTAACCCATTTAATTAATTAACAATAAATTAATATTAATTAATTTAATTAACTTTAAATTATAAAAATAATTTTATTTTTGATGTAAATATATCTATAAGTAAATTAATTAATTAAGAGTTTTCACCTAAAGTATCAAAGTGTTGTAAAATTTTTACACCTTTAAAAATATTATAATTTATCTATTTATTTGATTGTTATTAAACATAATTTAATTTAAATTCTTAATAATAATGAAATGATCCATGTTAACTAAATTGTAAATGAAATTATTAATTATTAATAATATAATTAGTCATAGGTAATTATTATTAATTATTTTGATATATATTTTAGATTAATAAAATTATACAATTTATTAATAAATATAATTAAATTATTGATATAAATATTTACTATATGATTATAAGTTGAGCTCATGGAGTTAAATTCAAATTGAGTTTGCTAAACATTTTAATTTATTGGAAGCTTTAACAAGTATACAAAGTTAACTTATAAATGTTCTATAATACATAAAAATTAATGATTTTATATTAATAATTAAATTTAAATACATATTTTTATATTTATACAATTATAAATATATCATTTATATATTTAAAATCAAATTATCATTATTTAAATTAACAAATTGATTTTGACTCTAATTTCACATGACTAAGAAATAATCCAACTTATTCATATCTCCACAAATACACATAAAATCAATAATTATTTTCTAAAATTTAATTAATAATGTTATTTTTTACTTAATTTAATATTTTAAAAACTGAATTCTTTTAAATAAAAGTTAAAATTATTATTTGCTAATTTATTTTAATATTATATTCAGTAAAAAAATGTATTTATTATATAAAATTAAAATTTTAAAGTAAAAACACCTTTCATATAAAATTTAAGAAAATCTTTGACGTAAATCTAAAAATGATGAATTTGTCAAAAGAAACATATAAAATTCAAACATTTATAGAGCACGTAATTAGAAAACAAAAACAAAGACATATTTGATAATTGATTTATTAATTATAATGGAAAAATGAGATATAATCATTAGCATAATATTTACTAATGTTATATTGTACAAGAAAATGAAGGTTTATTATTCCCATTCAAACAATAGAGTAAGTATTTGTCTATTCTCACTCATTATTAAGATTAATTAATATTATTTTCATGAAATTAAATTTACATAAAATATTTTATAGTTTATTTAAAGAGATTTGATACAGAAAATGGTATGCAATCTTAGGAAATCATACATCAGAATGTGGCTAAAACATCTAAAAAGAGATCATCAATATAATATAATTAATTTACATATGAATACTCCCTGCTCCTCCTATATATGTATGTGTGTGTATATATGTATATATATCATTATATGTGAAAAAAGATTAACCTTAGAAAAGGATTATTCTTTTAAAAGCCGAAGGAAAAGTAAAAGGAAGATCTATCTCACTACGTTTCTGATACTGCTGTGACCATTTGAAGAAAAAAACGAAAACAGAAATGCACTCACTCACTCCTCCTGCCGAAATAAACTATATGTCGAGCTAGTTTCCGTCTTCGTAACCTGATGGAAACCGGAAACAGATGGAGTATCAGTGATGTTCATTCCTTGAGAAAATCACGATTCGGGTTAATGCTGTTTTTGTGTGTGTGTGTGTGTGTGCGTGCGTGCGTGTGCATGCATATGTGCATGTGCACTCCAGTGAATAACATAGCAACGAACAGTGAAACTTAGTATACCTCAGGATTACGCGCGAGTCCCGAAGGAAGAACAGGAACTAGAGTTGTCCAGAGGATGGGATCTACTAAGGGATCAATTGTATTGTAGCTGGTTAGAAGAGGTGCGGACAAGAAAGGCGCCAGTTGACATGCGTTTCTCTGAAGCGCCAATCCGCTGCTCATTCCTAAAGCAGCTCCAAGCCTCTCACTACTGCCATCATGACTTGTAGACTTCTCAACTGCTTTACCATAATCCATCTTGTTAGTATTTTTATTTTCATTCTCATCATTTTCAGTACGTTTCTCTTGCTTTTTTGATGCCTTCTCTTGCAAGTTCTTGTAAGCGGCTGAGTTTGACAAAATGCTCATGGCAGAAATTTTGGAGCGTTTATGCTTTTTCCCGTCTACAGGCATGCCTAAACGGGGCATCTGGTATGGCTCGGTTGGCTGGATAGCCCATTCTGATGATTTCAGCTCGCCTGCGTCTTCACTGCAACCATGTTTACTTTCCTCTGACAATTTTGTTTTGCTGGAATTCCACCATTTGATGTAACTTGTTAGATCAATCTTCCTCTCTAAACACAGACTGCCAACATAGTCCCCCTCCGCTGCCGGATCATCTGCTGCACCTAATAATGGACATTACTAATAGATAAATGGAGGGGCATTTGGAGCAAAATCACCAGTTAATTACCAAAAGATGTTTTCTCGAAAAACGGTATGATCTGTGAAAATTTTCTAACACAAAACTTCTAGTAAAAGAGATTCCTTGAACTTTAAATCTTCAGACCTTACCATAGCTTATGCCACTGAAATATTCAGATCCAGGCATGCGACCAAAAGATGACTCCCATCGGCTGCTTCATGATATCCAAGAAACCGAAGAAAGAATCAATAATACTTTGTGCAGATAAATCTCAAAATTTATATCCATGTATGCCATAAAAACAAAGATTCTGTCAAAAAGAAAGCTTCAACACTTACTAACAGCATAAACGTGAGTTGTCTTACATGAGACCAGGAATTGCATTTTATCAGAATTATTGATCAAAGACTCATCTATGAGCTAGTAGTCATTAATAATAAATTAGAGACGTTTCACATTTAGACAGCTTGCAGTAACAATAAAATAAGCAACCTCAGCGTTCTTACTGGAAGCTCAAAGCACAATATTTTTAAAAAACCATCAACTTCTAGAACCAAAATAATATATCATATAACTCTTTAGATTGAAGATCAGTTTAGCATGCAGGTAAATTCCAAAAGAGGTTATACCTAGAAAGCCCCCGGTACTTGGATATTCCTCTAGAAAACCCACTACTTTTCCTGCAGAAAACATTTTATCATTAACGTCTTGCAGGCACAGTTTTAAAGTATACTTTTCACCTTTCCAAATAGATACATACCTCCGTAGAGATGCCAGGTATTCCTCCCTGGAGACATTTTGCATTTCTTCAAGATCTCTACTATAATCAGTGACCTGCACCACATAACTATTGCACTTCACTAGATGCAGAGGAAGAAGAATTACAGGCATAGAATAGAGCTACATCAAATATTAGATAAAACAATACTTTAAAACTTACTAAATTTGTAGCAGAAAAGACATCAATTTGTAACGAGTAAATACTTAAACAAAGTACAGAACATACAAAACAAAAATTCTGAACAATGAAGACAAAAATATAAAAATTACAAGAGAAACTGTTCAACTTCAATATCTCACAGGAAAATTAATGTGAGTTCCAGGACCCCAATACTTCAAGGCAGCAAGATCATAAGCTCTAGCTGCAGCCTCCTCATCATCATAAGCCCCTACAAGTAAATCGACAGATCTCAACAAATCTGTTGATATATTTTGGCAGATGCATGATCTTATAGAGAAATAGATGATTCCAAGCTAACAACTTACCCAAGTAAACTGGCGGAACGAAGGGCAGCAACCAAGTTCATGTACAATCGAGAAAACCATGATAAGAATCAGCCAATACAAATACATAACAAGAGAGACATTTTCACGTCGAAAGAAAGAAAAAGAGATAGACAGACCTTGTTTTCCCTTCTTATTCTGATTCTGATTCCATGTACTCTTATCCCAAAGATGAGCTTCATATCTACCAGTCCATCTATGCCTGAAATGGGGGCAAGTTTACAGCTTCGGAATCAAATTCTTTACTTCTTACAACAAAAGCATCCAAATTCAGAAAAAATCACAATCACAATGAACTGAACAAGAAGAGGAACTCCCACTAACAACGCCAACTTACAATGAAAAGAGAAAAAGCTAAAAACTCTAAACCAAAGAGATCAAAAGCTTACAATAACCTAACGGATAAAATTCATCAAACAGTTAAGAACTTGAGAATCAGAGGAACAAAAAGAGGACACGTAAGTAAATTAGTGGAAAAAAAAGAATGAATGAAAGAGAGTACCTGGTAACTCCACGATAAATAGAGCTTCGTTTACCAGCAGTGCAAGGAGGCATCTTGCTGATACGGTCTTTGGCAGTGCAGCCTCTGTCTTTTTTTGGTTTCTTTAAGGCTCTGTTCATTAGTAACTGATCATTTGCTATCACAGTCACTGCTCCCTCCGAACCGCCAAGTTCCGGTTTCAAGCCCGGATCAGAAGAAGAGGAAGCCATTAGCTCAGTAGCCAAAACCGAACCCTTTTAGAGAGAGAGCAAGAAACGAAAGTGAAATTTCAGGGGATTTTCTTTTAACTGTTCGAAGCAGAGAGAGGAAGCTTAGAGCAAGCGAGCGAGTTGGTTATTCTTTTTGGGGGTTAGGGGTGTGGGGATGGAATGACGGAAATGTCCTTGGTGGGTTTTGGTATGGAGGGGTGGGTATTCGTGGGGCCGTTGGGGGTGGAAAGGGCCTGTAACGGCTAGGATGGGGACATGGGTATTGCTGTAATTTTCTACTTTTTGTTTGAAATTTTGGGGTTTTTTATTTATTTTTTTGGGTTTGTCAGAGCGGTGGCATGTGGTGGCCTATGCCACTTGTCTGTTGTTGGTCTGTTTGGGGACGAGGAATGTGTCAGAATGAAATTGCAAAACGACGACGTAATAATTGTTTAATTCCATGTTGCTAGGGCCCATTGGTCGATGCCTCTAGCAAATTTTCGAATGAAGATGTGTTGGGTTAGGCATTTTGGTCCCACGCTGTAAAATCCACAAGCCAAACTATAATAGGCTTTTCGTTATATCACAATCTTCCCAGAAATTAATTATATTTACGACACCGATTTAATATTGGGGAAAAAACATTTGAACATAATAAATTAAATAATAAAAAAAATACCAATTATTAGGAACAAAAAAATTGAAGAGCCGCCCCTCATCTTATCTCCAACCTATTTCTACAGAACATCATCCCCCCGCTGCTAAAAGGCTCGGCTTAGTCTTCCCCGTTCTATCATGTTCAGTCCTTCGGTCAATGGCATCTCTAATTGTTCACCTATTAAGATGGCGGCGGATAAACAGTTATGGAAATCTGCGAATTTTGCAGGATTAATTAGAATCTCCATATTGAATTAACCTGCAAATCCAGGAAAGACCCTGTTTCTTTTTTATTTATCGTTAATGGCAGCTTCTTTACATTTCTTTACATATAGTATGACCGGACCGGCAATAATAATTGAGGATACAAATTTCCATGACCATTACCAGCATTTTGTTCAAATAACACCGCGCTTGTCTAAGTGAGGTCGATATCGGTGCCAACCCACATCAACTATTGGTGAGAAAATTCTACTGCAGCAGTTGATTTTTTTGTACAAGTAATTTGGGACCCATGAACAGTTATTATTATATCCCAGTACGTGCAACCTTGCCATCATCCAGATGAACGTGTGACAGGGAAAACTCTCTGCACGATGTCTTCTGATGGAATCCCGTGCAGTTAGTGTGAAGATAAAAGGATGAAATTTTCACACATTCGTTGGTGCAATCTGAGTTGCGTATTTTCTTCTCCGTGATTCTGCCAGCATTTTCCGACATGTAAAAATTCCAAAGCAAGCCCCAATGTCAATCTTACAAAGATACACAATGCCTTTCCAAGGGTTCCAAAAGGGTGTCTACATAATGAGTGGATATATGTGAAACAGCAGCCTCGAAATGAGGGGATTTAGCACTAGCTTAAGCACAAGAATCAGATCCTACTTCTAACTACAGGCACATTGGTGTCAGTCCACCCGACCTCATTCTTTTTCTTTGCAGTACTAGAACTCCATGATTTAATCATTTTCCTTTTATTAAGCTAGCCTCTAACTACAGTGCCAGACTAGCGATCTCTTTTACATACCCACAACCAAATTGTACCAATTCACCTAACAATAAAAGGTCCAATTGGGCACTAAAGTTAACAATAAGTCACTCTAAAGCTTACCGTAACCCATTCTAAAGTTCAACCCATCTTAAAATTTACCATAACCCATCCTAATATCTTCCTCTAACTCAATGGACTCTCAAAAGAATACTACCAACTGCATCATGCATTGGGCAAATCAAAATCCCCAACATGTACAATGTAGAGAGCACCCAGATCTGACCAAAGCATATAACAGATAAATGATTAAAGCTATCAAGGAAGCAGCCAAAATTGGTATAAGTCGCATGCTTAGGAAAATAGTACACATGTTTCATGTCTGTTCAGTTCTAATCTAATTCTCAATTAACGTCATCACTGAACAAAACCCAAAACCCTTTTTCCTCCTAGATTCGCATTTGCATTTTGCTCTCTTTTACTTAACATGTACTCCAAAGGCTACGTGTTTGATTTTTTGTTAAATGACAAAATTACAGTATCACCTCTCCGTAAGACATCAGATACACAACTTTAAATTTGGTTGCAAACGTAAATTTGGTCGAAAGTAGGATGCCTGCTCAATGTCCGAAAAGTGAAGGTTTCAGATATTGAGTTTACACTCACTTTGACCACCAACAATTTCCTCTATTTAAGAATGCACGACTCAACCATAAACATACAATTCCTTAGTCCTTAGTAAGATTTGAATTGTCACATTTCCAAAATGTACCATAACATCAAACAATGTGGTGAAAGGAACGGCTGTATCAACGTTGGAATAATGGAGGAGGACAAATTGGTTGGAAAATAGAAGTATATATAATTTATTATAAATATCTACAGCTAATATCTAACATGGTTATGATGCTCTGGCAAGGGGGAAAAACACATGCGTACCAACTTTTTCTCGTATAATAGCAGCATAATCAGCTCCACAACCCTTTTGTGCATAGGACAATATATCATCGTATAGTCCATTTGAAGGTTGAATTCCTGCATCCTCCATCCACTCCAATACCTGAATTACAAAAAATGGCAGAATTCTAGAAGAAAATTGGTGACGTAGTAAACCAAGGAATACAACCTGTTCATTTGCCCAAAAATATTTGGGGAAGGAAAAAAAGGCTAGTCCTAATCATGCTAGTATGAAAGACTCACATCATTCGTAAGCAATACAATTTTTTCATTTATGAGAAGCAAAAGCAGGGAAATATGATCAATCAACTCAAATCAAGAAATTCGTATTCCCTCATTTTCTTGTATGACTGTTTATGGAAATTAAAAATTCACAAAGATCTGTTGTTTCTCAGTGTCCACTATATTAAGGAACTTAGAATAATACTTAGACAGCGGTCCCAGTGAACACCAGAAATCAGAATTAATTTTATATGGTTACATCACATGCATTATTACCCTACGTTGGTACTTGACAATATCCAAAGCAGCTACTAGATGAAGATCGTATCATGATGACATTAAAACAACAGCTCAGGGCCTACAATAAGAAGTTTTGAAGAAGAAAATATAAATTTGACAAATAAATTACCTCAATATATTTTCTCCAATTTCCAACAGACAAAAGATTCTTCAACAAGATGGTATAAGTTTTAACATTGATGTCAGCACCTGATGCAGTAATCTTGTAAAACAACTGCATCAAAAGATGAACAGTGCAAGATTAGCCTAGAAGACGTTGCGAATGAAAAATTTACAGTGCAACATCTGCTTACAAAAAGCCCAGGATCATCTAGTAATTAATGTCAGACATTAGATATACAAGAAATCAAATGCACAACTCAACTGCCTAGGTGTCAATTGTCTTTTTTACCAACAAGCGTACACATATTTTGATGAATATGTGGGTACCTTCATCATAGATTCAATCTTTCCACTTTTTCCAATAACATGAAGAAGCTGATTCAAGAGTCCAACCGAAATTAAAGAGAATGAAGGTTCCATCAATTTCAACAAGCTAATGATTGTCCTCCAATCCCGTAAACTGAAAACAAACCCACATGTTAACCATAGAGCCAGGTGAGCGTATTAATTCACTTGAGCAGGGAATAAATGATCTCAAAAGCATTCATCTAACAAGGCATAAATAGAGTTAAGCTGATGCTTACTAAATATAAAGGATGTAAAAGGTAAAATGAACATAAACAAAACCATGGAGGCTAGGCAACACTGTTTGTAGCTTAGAGCTTATATTAATATTGCTAAAATTGAGCTGGAAATGTAACTAAACTACTGAAAGACTATTCTTTCATCGAAAATTCTTGCATCTCTGACATTGAGGATTGCCAAAGGAACACGGTAGCTTGAAAATGTGAGACACAACATAGAAGCCTCAGTTAGATATAGGTGAAGAACATGGTGCTTGAGGCACTCATCCCATTCACTTGATGCTTAAATGTTTAGTTACTAACTATTTATTGCTTAATTATTTGTTCCAGAAATTCACAGAATTAAGCTAAAAAATATGATCAACCCATAACACAACATTCATACACCAAAGGAAGAGAGCAGATTGAACTAGCCTTTGAAGCGATACACTCTTTCAGTTTGGTGAAGCAATTCTTTTGGACATGTAAATTTGGTTAAACATTGTTAGAGATATATAACATCATTTATGGAAATCGCCTACGCTTAAACTTTTGGATTTGAATGATTTTTTTGATATGGTATGAAAGTCTCTATGACTAAAAGATCAAAAGTTCAATCCATAGAAATTCATTTATTGAATAATGTATTTTTCAGCACAAGATAGAAATATGCTTCAAGCTTGATGGAAATTCACACGTGAGAGTGTGGAGATTATAAGATCATTCTTGGACCTCACCTAAAAGCTTAAACTTTTGGGTTGAATGATTTTTTGATGTAAATCATTAATTTTTATATATTTTTATGCTTTTTATCAACACAATGCATGTATAATAGATAATCAAGATTTTGAATACTTGTTATCAAGCATGACTAGTTTCTATGGTACAATAATCTCATACTTAAATTAGTGCAACATTTCAGAGAATAATACGGAACCATAAACAGAGCCTATGGAATGATCTACAGCTTGTAAAGAAAAACCCCATGACTTCCTTTAAAATCCTCTAAGCACATAACGAGCAGATTAAATGACTTGTATTGGCAGCCAAGCGGGTTGTATTAACAAAATTAAAGAATTGCAGGTTGGTTTTTTGCATCCAAAAGTCACGCAAGCCAGGTAAGGCCTAAATAGCCGCATGGAATCTCAAAGTAAAAGCAACTGAAGGGAGTGATGGAATCCGATGTCTACTGGAAAATATCTATGTAACAAGTGTATTCTTTGGAATTGCAGTGTTGTATTTAGCTGCACAAATAGTAAACTTCACACGTAAAGATGGGCTCTGACTCAAAAGTATTAACAAAGCAGCGCAGGCACAAAGAACTTCTGTGCTTCAAAAAAACAAAAATTACTTTTTTCTGATAGGAAATATTAACTAAAATAATTTCTACAGAACAAAAGAAGTATAATAAGGTACATCCCAATGTGAAATCATCAGGATTCAATTGCAGTGGTAATGTAATCACAAGTAAGGATTTACTGACCTTCAAACAACAACAATTACCTTTTCATGACAGGAAAATAGTCGCTAAAATAATTTCTACAGCATGAATGAAGTATGACATGGTACATCCAAGTATGGAAACATCAGGATTCAGTTCCATTTGTAATGCAAAGATTAGTATTGCATATATTTGCATGGGCAAAAGCTGAGTCATGGAATACCCAGGTCTATCGGGAGATAAAAAACTCTCTAGGTTAAAGATCAACACACACCTCTAGATAGCTTAATTGTTCCTTTAGAACAAAATAGAATAAGAACCAACACTTACAGGCTACATGCTGAAACCATCTCAAAATATATACTATCACTGAGGGGGATTTCTTTCTCTTTCATGAAGTCTGCCAAAACAAGAACCTGAGATGGCTTCCCTCCCTTATTGAATGCTCTCATAAGAGCTGAACATGCAATAGTATCAGGTCGGATATGATTTTCTTCCATTTCTTCAAGTAAACCATAACCTTTTTCCCAGCATTCTAAACATCACAAAAGGAAAGAAAAAAGGTGTCAGTAGCATAAAGTTAAAACTTGCAGGATAAATTATAGGAACTGAAAAATGAGGTGCTGTCAGATAATTAGTAATGGTTGTTGAAATAGCTATAATCTTATTTCAACTTTATTATTAGCAATAATATTAATATATACTTTTGTTGCAGATTTTGTCACCATAGATGCAAAAGAAAAGCAAATCAAAGCTGCCTTAGATATATTTATATGTAAATTTATGTCTATATATGATGTCATAAGTAGATATGTAAGTGCGTGCATCTTTATGCATTTAACTAAAATGCATACACATACCAGGAGAAATTTTTAGGCAGGCTTAGCCTACCATGTAAGATCATGGACTGACCAACTGGATTATGGCACGTGTTTGATTTCATTAAGTGTCATCATTGCATTCGTACATACACCATTAGTTACCATGATTTATGTGTCAACCAATGTAATAATGACACTTAATAACACATGTCTAACGGTAATTGGTTGGTCCATAATTCCACATTGTAGGTGAAGTGTACTTTAGAATTTATCAATATACTAGTGGTTCAATAAACAAACTTACCTGCAGCATTGTACGCATGTAGCATTGTAGTGTATGTAATTACGTCAAGAGAACATCCAGCTGTCTTCATCATGTTGAAAATAGATTCTGCTTCTGTGATTTGACCCTAAAATACATCCACAGAAAGAGAAGATACGAGTTCCTCAATCAAATTGAAAATAGAATCATAGAATTCAATTAGCCAAAGAGAATGTTGGGCCAAACTCTTAACAAGCGTAAATGGGGTTGGTACTCATATTACACAAAATCAATTGGCTTGTGCTAATTACCAATCTACTCCACTTATATACCATTTAGACTCCTCACAACTTTTCCATGTGGGATTCTCCAACAAGAATGAACAAAAAAACCTTCCTAAAGCACTTGCCTGCTTACTATAGGCACATATCACCGATGAGAAAACCTCCTTGGTCAAAGAAACTTTCAAATCCATCATATCTGCAAAAAATTCAATTGCCTCGCCATATTTTGACATCTTGCAGCAACCACTTATCAGGACCGTATAAGTAACAGAATCAGGTGCTACTTTTTCCATTTTCCTCATGGATTTGTACAAGGCCACAGCCTTTTCATACTCACCAACGTTCATGTAGCTAGCAATAGCTGAATTACATGCGATAGTGTTCAATTTGATGCCTCGCATTTTAGCAGCAGAAAGCACAGCATCTATGTTCACCTTTCGACCACAACGGCCACAGGCTGCCAAAAGAGTACATATGGAGACAATGTTTGGGTGAATCCCATCTTGCTCCATCTCACGCAGGACTTCGACAGCATCAGCTAACAAACCATTAGATCCATAAGCATCAATTAGAGCATTGAAGCAAACAGCATTTGGCTTCAACTTAGCCTTCTTCATCATGTTAAACACATCCCTTGCTTTTTTAGGTTGTTTTGATCTTCCATAAGAATTCAGCAAGGAAGTATAAGAAACAACATCTGGAAGAAGTCTACTTGCTTTGATACTATTAAAAACTGATAATGCCTCTTCACTCATTCCATGTGTAGCATATGCTCCTATTAATGCATTATATGAAACGATATTGGGCTTCAGACCTTCTGCAAGCATTACACTGAAAACAGCCTTGCAGTTTTCTATCTGCCCAGTCACAGAGTACATATGGATTATTGTTGTAAACGTGACAACATCCGGGCAGCACTCTGCTCTCTTTTCCCTCATCGAATTAAAAATATTCATGGCTTTCTCATACTGACCAAGCTTTACTAAGCAATAAATAACAATGTTTAGGGTTGTCGTATCAGGGCGAACATTTGTTCCTTTCATTAGTTCAAAATAAGATAAAGCTTTTGAATATTGACCACCAGTCTTATATGCAGACAAAACAATATTATGAGTCACAAGATCAGGACCAACTCCATTTTCAGTCATTTTCTTGCAGACTTTCATAGCCTCTCGCCAATTTCCACTAGATCCACAAGCATTGATTAAGTTATTATATGTTGACCGACTAGGAGGAATCTGCAAAGTATTATTGAGGTCAAAATAATGAAATCGGATGCAAGAGAAGGATCAAGTCCAAAACCATAATCATGCATGCAATCAAACCAAGGAAAAACAATATCACTTAAAACATTTCTCTCATTTTCTTTTACAGTTGACAAGTAATTACCAGTACCTTTCAATAAAAAAATAATAATCACGAGTATATCTTAGTTGCAAGAGTGGAATTTGTTTCTATAATCAATGTATTTAAGACAGTTACAAGGAGAAACTTGAAGATTTTGTCCTTTTTCACGAGAACCAATGAACAAATGGAGATGATGCAGAGGTTAAACATATCAAATGAAAATTACATTCACGAAGCATATGTTTATCCATCTAAATAGTCAGTGTACATTCCAGTCATGCCATGTCCACAAGCTAAACAATCCATGAATGTCACTTGTATCCCTTATTCCAAAAGGCTATCATGGTAAAGGCATCTAATGCAAAATGGTATCTACCTATGTTGATCATTATAGTATCTATTCTCCAATATTAAGTGTTAGTGGGACAAATATTTCTTTACATGTATCATTTTAACATGAAAAAAAAGAAAGAAGACCAGATCAATATAGACCACTAACATTCATTAAGAAAGAAGAAATCAAATACACACAGCTTCACGAAGCATGTCTTCCATTATATTCATAGCCCAACGCCATTGACCTGCTCTTCCATGTGCATTGATAAGAGCATTATAAGTTTCAGAATCCGGTTTACATCTGGCAGTGGTCAGAAGATAAATAACCAATCAATGAATCACCAAGCAAAAGCATGCTGAAAAAAAGATAAGTGTTTCCTAAAACACACGAAAATAAATAAGCATACCTCCATTCTTGCATTTCAAAGAACAAACCGCGTGCCTGATCAGTGAGATTATGTCTAGCATGCAGCCTGATCAACATATTATATAAATCATTGCGTGCACAGTAATTCTTTTGCAATTTCATCCATCGAAATGCTAACATACTATGCTTTAATGCTCCCCTTTCCGTTAACTCCTGAATCACCCACAAAATTTGAATAATATCATTTTAATCTTTTTTCTTTAAAAAAAAACATCAAGCAAAATGCAGTAAGATTATATCAACATCCTCGCATTTCTGCTTATAGAAGAACTCCATTCAACTGAATTTACATTTAGTCAGTACTTATGCAATTACTATTTCCAAACAAGGCCTCATGACTGTTTAAAGAGAGATGAATTACTTTGATTAAATAAGGGAAATTCTTTCGTGCAAAACGACCAATCCAATGATTAAGTATGTATTCAACGTCGTCGAATTTAGGATTGAGCTGGAGAATCTTATCGACGACTTGAGAAAGAGTCCAGTCCTTTTGAAACCTGTCGCCTACGACTTTTAAACGATACCGTTTTTGAAGGTCAGCTTTCCTGAATCCGGTTAGATGAGTAGAAACTTGGTGTTGGCCAGTGCTGTAGTCCACGAACCCGGATTTCTTCTCTTCAAACGCACTGTTGTTTTTGGACTTCTTACAGATGATTTTTACAGCGGAAGGTGTGGGTGCAGAGTCAAGTAAAGGACGAGGATGAGGGTGGTGGTAGTGGCGGAGGCAGTTAATCGTCGCCATTCTTTCAGGGGAGAGCGGGGGAAGTGACGAGTGGGAAACAGAACGGATAAAATATTTTATTAATTAAAGAGAATTACAGAATTAACCCTCCAAAGATTTATGCTGTATTTGCTGAATGAATAATGATATTAATTTCATATTTGGTCAAAAAATATTATTATTTTTGTTCTATTAAAATTTTCTTAAATCAATATTTTGTTCTCTTCATGATTCTCAATTTTATCAGTCCTTTATTCTTGCTATAATATAATAAATATATCAATAATTCTTTTTATTCTTTATTTTCTAAATTTATTATCATCTTTCATAGACCATATCCACCCATTATGGTCTTCCACCACCCAAGTTCTTCTCTTTCATGATTCTTCTTCTTTTTCTTTGATGCAAACAAGCATTCTTGGGCTTGTGCAGTGAGTAATTAATATCGAGAGACCGCTAATCTATTTCTAACTTCACTCCATAACCTTTATCGGTAAATTAAATAAATGGTAACATGTTTGCATGAATATGCTACAAGGACGCCTGTGCACATAAATGCAATCATCCAACTTCAGTTTCTTCAAAATTTTAGTTACAAAATTGCAACTTTCAGTTGACAGAAATCGTTTTTGTACTTGGATAGATCCTGCTAGCTACTTCGGAGACCAACTCCACTTCATCTTTCACGCCAGCTTGTATCGCTAGAAAGCTCCACCACAACCAGTAGAAGCTTGGTTTCAGAGGACAAACTTCAGGTTCAGGATTTCACTATCTAGTAAAATTGTAGTTCCGGGTGAGACTTACAAGCAATTCAGGCCACAGCTGGAGAGTCTACCATTATGAATAACAAATGTCATCGGTTGGTTCTGCATGTTTTTGACTTCTGTTCTCACTATTTTTGAGAAATTTCAAAGCAAGTCCGAGTCTCTGATCTGCCGCATTGGTTACTAACTTTTTCGTTTCTTACCAAATGTACCGGATTTGCGGAACTTGGACGTGGAAGCAGGTTTTCCAGATCCCGTTTCCCCTTTCTTGCCCGTGTTCCTCTGCTTCATCCTATTTCTCACCTCTCCTGAGGGCTCTCTGATGAATTTCCGCTTTTTCCCTTTATCAGCCAATTGACCCTTTACCGGTTTTTTAGATCCCGAGTGCCCTTTTCTTTTATCATCCTCGGGTCCATCACCATCACCACTTGATTTTCGAGGCCCTGCTGAGATGGGAAGGTTAGATCGTTCCTTATTTTTTCTCATCCTCTTCTTTTGATGCACTGAACCCTTTCCCTCAGATGCAGAAACCAGTTCTTCGTGCTTCCGCTTAACAATCCTAGAAAGCGGGTCCAACATCAGTTACGAGATAATATCAGTTATCTTTGTTATTTTCTGTATTTCAAAGCAGGGAAGAGGTCTATAAGTTAAAAGTTCCATTGCGTTTAAAGAACGAAACATGATATTAACCATTGGATATAAAAAAAGCAGGAAAGGGAAATGCGACAAATAAATATAAACGATGAAGTGATTCACTTGCATACCTCTTGCTAGATGGATCTGCAGGCTTTGTTTCCGTATCAGCAGAGCCAGCTTGCTTTGAGGCTGACTTGTGATGACGATTCTGCACAAGATCAGTGTCGAAGTAAGAGTATGTAAAATTTGCATCATAAGGTTCAACCAAATACAGTTAATGAAGGCAATTGACATGCTAGAGAGCTAAGCTGTCGGAAATGACCATTAACTGATATTCTTCATGGGAATAATACATGGCACCACATAAAGCTAAAAGAAATGAAGTTACACCATATAAAGTGGAGAAAATGAAAACATCAGACGTAGAAGAAATATCAAAACCAGAACTTCGTTTCATATGGTAAAATCCTACTCTGAAACGTTAGAACATCTAATGCCTTGATTTAGTTTTATGTTCATAGAAACTAGGCCCCACAATATCATGGGGCATTCAACATACGAAGATCTTGCTGTTTTCTTCTACTAATCTACACGAGATTGCAAAGACCTAAAGACAACATTAGACAAGTCACAGAGTAAAATCAACTGAATACTCCTGAAAACAAATTGTAGTGACTACAGATTAAACATGAACCATAAAAGCATAGAAGAGGGAGGAAAAAACCTCTAAAACAGTTTTAACAAAACCCTTGTACTTCTCCGGAGTAACTAACTCAACAGCAGCAGAACCACATTTCCTTGTCATGATCTCCAGTATAACTGTCACCTGCAAACGTACAAAGCATCAACACATTCAACAACTTTTGAAGAAGACATTATTACAAATGCATCAGCACTTTTTTTTTTTTTTTCTCTTTTGTTTGTTTCACATTCATAAGCAGAATATACCTTAGATTTAAAATGAAACCTAGAGATAGTTGACCAAAGCAGCACTCCATTGGTAATGTCAGATAGAAGATTCTGCAGATCTCTGGCATGTAAGGAAGATACCAGTACTTTCACAAAACCCAGAACAGCCTGTTTAATGCAGTGTCCAATCAGTTCACCAGAACAAGAAGGAGAAGAAATAATTGATAATACTATATGACTGAAGCTTTTACTTTTATGACTTCCACAGATTTGCTTTGCAGCAAAGATAAGAGAGAAGGAACGAGATCAGGCATTTTGAGGCAGATATCCGTGTCATTGTACACAAGTAAAGACAGCGCAGACACTGCTCCACTCTTTATGTGTGGGGATGGCCCCGACAGATAACCCATTATCTGCAAATTGAATGATATTAAAAAGCAGATACTTGGACTGACATAAAAATTGTCTATTGTATTGCATAAGAAAAACAATACATGAGATAGTTTAGATTATAATGGAAACAAAGAAATCTCATTCACTTCAAGAATAGAGAAGTCAGCAAATTGGTAACAAACTACACAACTAAAGACAAAAAGCTGTAGCAGGTCGCCCACCCTCTAGGCTGTTTGAATATAATATCTTTTCTTGAATCTTCTCTTCCATCATATTTATTTTTCAAGTCAACAGATGTTGGTAAACATAATTTTTCTCATTGTAATAAAAATACAAAAATAATTTCCGGCTAATATATCTAAGACATGTTTTTTCTGAACCTCAAAATTTGGAGAAGACAGGCACAAAGACTTGCACATTGAACGCACCATTAACAACTATGCACTCAAGGAAAGTACATTAAGATGGTATTCACTAAAACACATCTATTGTAATTGAAGAGACTCCATGAGATGAAGAGAGCATTGGGCCAAACTAATAAATGTAGCCATAAATAGAGTTGGTATCCATCTGATACAAAATTAATTGACTTATGCTAAGCACCAACCTACTCCATTCATACGCCACTTAAATTCCTCACATACTCCATTTATATACCACTTAAATTCCTCACATGTTTACCATGTGAGATTCTCCAACAACAACATCCAGAAAAGAAGTCCTGAACGGCCTCTTGCTCTCCAAACTCTGAAATCCAAAAGACGATACCTACACTGGCTAATACCCATCAATTCAAGATTCAAAGAATCTAAATGATCAAGAACCAAAGAGAACAGCTGCTTACTTTTAGAAGCAATGAGGTTTCATAGCAAAAGCAGGGAACCAAGTGAAAAAAAAAATCATTAAACTGCATTCTTCATAAAGAAAACAAGTGAGGCACTAACCATGCTAATAAGTTTGTGACAGGGTTCACCAGAACCAGCGGTTGCTGAATTTCTAGAGGATGAACTTATCAAAAGGAGGGTGTCATAGGCAACTTTCCTAGCTTCATCCTTAGCCTGCACATTGATTAATAGCTGCATATTATTGTCTTCCTAGACCACATTTTTAAACAGATGGAAAATTTCAGATCCTCTACCAGCGGAATAATGCATATTGATGAAAGACATCGGAATATATAATACGTCTTAATGCAAACCAGTTTATTGGATCTTCTAAACCCATGGAATATCTTTAATTCCATCTTCTACGTTCACTTAATCCAAACAAGGCCTTAGCAGACAATCATTTTTGGGGAGCTCATAATTGCCACAAATTCAATTCTTTTAGCTTGAGAAAGCAAGGGATTTTACAAGCCAAAAATCCAATCATGCCAAATAATTTGATTTTGCAAGAAGTCTATTCAACTACAATACATAGGCATGGCCCATAAACTGTTAAAATCCCAAGTACCAAACACTTGAAGAATTGAACTTCTTTTATAAATACTAAGGTGATTGAATTATTTGATCTAAAAATTTCAGCCTAAAGAAAAGAAGTGGATCTTGAATATCAAGTTATCAACTTAGGTTAAGTGTCAAACAAAATTCACTTTGAAGACCAAGTATGTCAATCTATAAATCTTACAACTGGACAGCTACTAAAATTTTAATAAGCTCGTCCTAATGGGTAAAAATTGAAAAACCCACAAACGAATGAGGAAGTTGCAGGAATAACTTTTTTTTCCATGTGTGAATCATTTATGCACCATAAGCAAATTATGGAAATGGATTACGGAAGGCCAGATCGGAAAAAATGTGTTAAGTAGATTACCATCTACAAACAAAATTTTAGCAGGCTGTTTGGCATGTTACAGATATAGACTTTGTATATGTTGACTATTTCTAACTGGAAAATATGAAAAAATCAACCACAATAATAGTAAGCCTTATTTTGGAGAACTTACATCCTTTAGTGTGAGTATGATCTCATTGAGCATAAGAAAAGCCTTTGTATCTTCCTCATCCAGGTTTTTCTGTGCATAAAAAGAAAACAGTAGAAATCCACTCAACTATTCTTTCAAATAATCAATGGGCCTAGTGAGCCCAAAGGGAAACGACAAATTGTACAACAAAAAATTAAAAGTTTTGGGGCCCAGACAAAAACATAACTCATCATGCTAAAGAACACATTGCATTAATAGTAATAACATTTTTTATAAGGTTTGCAATCGTCAATTTCAGTTGACAAAGAATTGCTCTCCAAACAAAGTATAGCTGAACCTCATTAACTAGGTGCCTTTTGTTATTTTTGTTTGCAGTCCCATTCAACATTTTGCTTTCATTTACACGGCTATTTTTTGTCATAAAATGTTGATGCTTATCCTGACATGGAAGGTCCCCATGCAGAAGGGCTAAAGAGAAATCAGTGAAGTTTTGTGGGATCTCATTCACATACGACAGCATCTTGGAAAATAGTGGATGGTGGCCCCTTACAAGGGACATTGGATTACTTTTAATAATAGAGTAGTCACTGATTGAAACCATATTGAACTAAAAGAAACAACGATAAAGTTGGGAGTCCTGGTGACCTAGTAAAAAATAGAATAACTTGACCCTTAGTAACAATACACTCCACCCTTATAAAACCTCCACATAATATAAAACAATATCATCTCTCTCAAAATATCATAATTTCATCACCTAGCAAACACACACATAAGGAGCTTAGAAAACACATTGCTCAAGCACCTGATTAAGAGCCTGGGCACTTGGTGACAACAGTATTACCACATTAAAATCAAGTATCTATTTATTTGTCTAAAATGAATGGCATGACAGTTGAATTGTCTTTATCATGAAGTCTATTGATAAGCAAAGGAAATCCAAGGGTATGAACAATGTAAAATAATTAAAAGACGAAGGGAAGCAAGGAAAGAGAAGACGGTCACAATAATTAAAAGACAAAGGGAAGCAAGGAAAGAGAAAATGGTCACCTCTAGTGCCTGCATCATAAGGATGCGGAAACAAGCAAATCGATTTCTTAGAGAAACAACATCAGTCGGTGGTTTTAAGCCAGTTAACAAGTCTATCAACTCCATATATTGAGAAGAGGAAAACCAGGCATGTTCCTGAAGGAAAACATGAAAGATGGTTACAAAATCCTAAAAAAAGTATTACATTAAAAGTAGCAATTTTCACATAACAAAATGCTTGAACAAACCTCCAAAATTCTGCTTACAGTATAGAATGCTGCACAATGACCACCCACAGCAGTATCCTAAACATGCAGAAATAATTTTTTTAGATAGCCTATAAGCAGACAACCAAGGGAAAGAAAAAACCAGCACAACATTATATCCACCTTTAACACACAAACGGCAAAATTATATATTAGATTGATAAGATCCCTCTCGGCTCTTTCAACAAGAGAAGATGCTAGCTCCATGATCATACACCTGTAAATTTTCAAACCTCATTAAAATACTATAAATATTCATGCCAAATATTATAAGCAAATTTGTGTCTATATATTGGTGATGCTTGATTAAAAGACCAAATAACGGCAGACAAAGATGTAAATTCAAGTCAAACAAGAGTAACTTGACCTGTTAAATGAAGACTCAAGGGCATAGAAAATAATGTACTTATAAATCAATGGAAGACTTTAACACGGTGATTAAAGATTGAAACATGGATTACAGTCGGGGTAAAAAGAACTCAGTAAAATTTTATAACATGATTGCGAGACATCAATTTGACTCAAAGCTAAAAGTTGTAAGTGAGATTCCAAGAATAATCTTATACCTACTAATAATTGATAACACCACTTTAAAATAGTGTATTACATCCTGTTCATACTAGTTAGCACAACTTTAAGGAAAAAATAACAGGCTTATACTAGAGATTGTTATGAATGTTATTTTTCTTTATCTTCTGCTTATTTTTCCTCTGCACTTGACAATAATGGTTCTCCAATGGAAGCCTCACATTGCTCTTTACCTCTTTCCATATTTCTCATTTGCGCTTGAACTGTCTTGGCCCACTTCAATCAGTTCATCTCCATGGGTCCGCTGTTCAAATTCCCCTTTGTCATTCACAAGCTGAAACCTCTCCAGCAGTGACATTAAAATGGTTTTGATAGTAGAAGAATCAGTGATAGAAGCCAAGCATCCAATAGCATCCTGACAGAATGAGGTTGAAAGCATCTTGCATCATTCATTTATAATAAGTATGAACGAAAATGTAATAACAAGAAGATTATTATTACTTGCTCAAAGCAAAAAAAATAACAGAACTCGCCTAAAGCCAGGGAAAGCCACATATCAAATCAAAGCTAGACCGACCTAATCCAACTTGAGACTACTTCCCATATAGAGGGTGAAACTAAACCCATCCCCAGCAGCAAATAATTCAAAATTTCATATTATCAACCTAAAAAGAATCAGGTCAACCAGAACAAGTAACTATCCAAAATTTAACCATATCAGATTTTTTCAAGAAATTTCCAGTTCAAATAACATCATATCCTATAAAATACAAGAGATCTAATGACTATTAGACCAGTTTATACATGGAAGGATCAAAAAGAATTCCCTATAATTTCTGCACATGGAAAAGAGTAAACAACCATCTACTAAACAAGTCATTGTTAAGGCATCCTAAGAATAAAAATAGCAAAAGCATGAAAGAAACCTTTATATACAAGCGCTTCTCTGATGGAGAATCAACAAATAAATCTATGAGAGCCTGAAGCAACTCAGTGGAACATGATGACAGAGCCTTCATGTTTTTAGATGCAGTTTTCTTTGAGTAAGTGGGCGTCTTTCTGAACTCAAAAAATGCATCCTTCACTTGATCGCTATGTAACTCATCAGGAGTACCCTTAGGGATATCTGCACTTCTATTTTGATTGACAAGAGCCTAAAAAAATAAATACAAACAGTAAATCCCAAGGAAAACATGGTGTCATCCATATTACTCTTAAACTAGCCTGAAGTAATGCCAGAAAAGGACAGATTACCTGCAAGGCAACAGCAACGTTTTGATGCATGAAAGCGTATTCCTTCAGAAAGGTAGTGAGGAGTGCAGCCAAAGAGCTAAACTGTCTGTGAGTATCGACAGGATACTGACAAAATGCAGGGAGCAATCCCCAGAGGCCTTGAGCATAAGCCTGCAGATCTTTATCAATTACTGACTTTTTAACTGGACCACAGAGGGAAATAAATTAATAAAAAAATTCCTAAGGTTGGTAAATTTCATGTCGCTGCAAATCATTGTAGAGAATGAAAACCTGAAAAGTTAATGGAACACATTTAACAATGGACAACTCATCGGACTAAACGAAATTCAAGAGTGGTAACATGGACTATCATTCAGAAGTGTTGCGTAAATCAAACACCACTTACAGTTTTCAGATCACCAATTACTATTTTAATATGCATTGACATTTCAGACAAGACCAAGCAACAACGGCATCCAAGTTTCAGCATAAATGATGAAATTTAGTTAAGGCATAATCGAGTTTAGTAGTTATCATGACATGCCTTTTTCACTTGCTTCCATGAAGGAATTTGCAAGAGGCACAATATGCTCCATGTAACACCCTAGTGATGCTCCAACAACATGTTTCTTCAATATGGGTACCAACCAGATGTTGGAACAAGTAAAAGTATCAGCATCAAGAGAGATGGGGATAAGCGTAAGTATCCTCTCAGGCCCCATAGCAACTACAGCACTTCCAATGCAATCCGAAAGCTGCACATTTGAACACAAAGTACCCCATCAAATCGGTAAATGACCATGTCAAGTATTATTTACTGCTGCCCAGTATACCATAATCACATATTTCTATGAAAAAATAACTGCATGGTAAATTAAAAAAAGTTAGTTAGCTTATCCATTTACCACAGTTAGTTTGAAGGAAAAACAACCTATGGTCCCTGAGTTGTATTTGATCATCTTGGAGTCCCTTCTTTGTTGTTTCATGTTATTGAGCATCAAATTTTTATGAATCATTTTCAATTGACTCCTTTTCTGAGAGCTGATTCTAGACCATGTGTATTGTTTGTGAACTACTTGCACTCAAAAAACTGAATTTTTTTGCTATTTGTGATTTAATAAATTAATTACATCGATACCATATTAACTACAATGCTCAATATATTTTGTCATTATTGTTTGACAATATATTTATAGAAGTCTTAATTCATGCAAATTTATTTTCATAATGAATTTTCACATGAGAATTCAAGAATTTGTAGAATTTAAAAAACATATTAAATGTTAGTAAAGGAGCCAATAGAATGATTAAGAAACATTAAGGGGTCAACATAAACTAACACAATAACAGGATAGGGGTGAGCATAAAACAGGTAAATTGAACCAATTAAAAAGATTTTGGTTTAGTTATTGGAATATTGGTTAGGTTTTAGTTAGTTGTTCGAAATTTGGGAGAACTTAATTCTTTTTGGTATTTAGGGGACAAAAGATGCTTTATCATAATTCCTAGAAGAAAACACCACAAGCAAATCATGACAACGTCATGTTAAATCTATCAGTCAACATTAGCTGATCTCAATTCATATACAAACAATTTCAGCAAATTCTAAGATAGCCTCGACTATGAACCAGAAATTGCGATTTAGGGATATCAAGCTCTCAGCTATTGAGAACACGTGATTAGAGGTAAAATTCAGACACTATTGAATGCGCCACACTTATTATTTCTTAATTCACGCAGCTGTTGTAAATTGATACAAATACAGCAAACTTTCACAAAGACTTACATGATTTATGCAAAATTTACCCTTGATCATACTGTTCATCAAGTCAGACAGCTTGAGTACAAGATTCTTCATGAAGATAAATGAGACCTCTCCTGCAACAAGATGTGGCAAAGAAAAGCAAGCACAATAAGCAAAATAACATCTGAACCCAATTTGCATTATTCTGACACATAGGAACTTTATTACGATATTACACATTAACCAAGTTAGTAAACTTAAAAAACCTCAAAGGTGTCAACTTTTTCAGGAAAAGAAAAATCTAATCAGAAGAATGTGATCAAGAATATATCAATCAGCTCATGTAAATACCACCATCCATCCAACTATATTTATATGGGATGCAGGAAGCAGAGATGACGGCTTCAAGATGGCAGATGAAGACATCATTCTAAGTGGGCAAAATGAAGCAGAGACTATTTTTATCTCCTTTCAGTTATGATCAAATTATAAGTAAAAGATTTCAAAGAAAGAACCTCATTTAATTTCTCCATATTAAGGCATATGAAAGTGAAGACTGAAGAAGCACACCTTGACTACATAGAAAACTGTAAACCTAAATTGATCCAAATATGTAACCCAAAATCATGGAGTGGAGAAAGAAAATCCATATAGCCAACCAGTTAAATGGCAATTAAAGCTTAATTGAGTTGGAATTATGACTTTGAATTAGAGAGGCAATAGCTGTTTTCCTAAATTGTTGAAAGCAAGAATCTATGTGTATTTTATTTTAGCACAATTACAGTAATATTTATACATGTACTAATCTACTATAAAGGAAACAAATCTAATATGTTGTATAGGAAATAATCTATTCTAGACATATAGAAAACAATCTAAGAGATCTCCTAAAATCACGTAATTA
>CANYBF012829908.1:0-10251 GCA_948192965.1 Dalechampia spathulata | reverse complement strand
TAATTTAGTTTGATTAAATGATGGATAATGGAAGGAATTTTGTTTAAATTAATTATTATAATAAGAAATATGAAAGAATGGAAGTGAAATGATGAAAATGTATGCTTGTATATTCGATCAAAGAGGGGTATGCATATAGGTGAAGGGTTTGATGAGGAATGAATATGTTTAGGTGTAAATTAGAATGAGCAATGATGATTTAAAGTGTTAAAAGAGAATAGAATTCAAGAAAAACCAATGTTATTTAAGAAGGACATTTTTTACTATTATAGGTTTTTATGGTATGATAATGGAAGTATGTTTTAATGATTGAGAATATATGATATTTGATGAATAATGTGTAAAATTTTAGGTAGATAGGATATCAGAAGAGTAAATGGTTGTATATTGTGTTTAATTTGAGATTTTGTATTATATACTATGAACTATGTTGGAATGTGAATTGGAGGCATGGAAATGATGTTTTGGAGGAAGGGAATTTTTTTCTATAGGTGGTTTGGTAGATTATGAAGTTGTATTATTGGGATATCTGAATTACAAACGAAACTCTACCAAAATTTTATCAGAATTCTGTAACTTGGATAAGTAGTCAAATACGGTGAAAAAATGGGATTAAAGATAATTAATATAGTAATTTACTTTAGTATGATGAAGAGAACTGGGAAGTGAATTTTAATTATTCTGTAATTTATATGTAAGTTGAAAAAGAGAGTGGTTAGGCTTGTTCTGATAATTCTGTTACTATTCTGTAATTACAGCATAAGAAGTTAACAAAAGTGTTGTAGAAAAAGGGAAATGAAGTGGATGTGATTCCTTATTGAGGTGCGTGCATAATAAACATGTTATATGTTTACTTTAAAATGATTTTATCTAAAATGGTTGTTTAATTGTCTGATTTCTACAATCAACGACAAAATGAGTATTTCTGTTGCTTAAGGATTCTTTATTGTGAAAAATGTGTTTTACTTGGCTATTTGATTTGTGAAGTCATTCCATATGATTTTATTATATTTGATATATGATTTGAAAAGAGTTTTTGAAAAAGGATTGTATTTCATAACCAGTAACAGACAGATGATGATGAGATAGATAGATAATTATATGATGTTCCTCATTGGGTCGGAGGTTGAGATATTTGATCCCTCCCAAATGAGAGGTGCGCACTTATTAGTATATGATCACCTAGGGATGGGATTAAGACCGGTCTTCCATCCTGGTTATAGTGATTCGTTGCTGTAACTTATGGTCCAAACAGATGAGATTAGTCACCTTCGGGGTAGGATTAAGACCCGTCTCCCATCCGGATTACAAGTTTCCCGTAACTTATGACAGAGATAGAGGATGAGACAGATGATATTGATGATTTAATTATAATCAAGATTAAATGTTTGATTTACGTTTTTCATATAATATTTTATTTGATTTATACATTATTGGATTTCTTTATATGATGATATTGTTTCTATTATGACACGTGATCACTTTATTTCTTAAAAATGTTATTTTACTATTATATCTCTATTTATTCCATAAGAAAGGGATTTGATCTTATTTTTAATAGTATTCATTATATATTCTTACTTTATTTTTGTTTATTGTGCACCACTGATGTCATACTAAGCATTCATTTTATTGAATGCAGATCAGAGAAGAGTTAGAAGCTAGGCCTAGTTGAGATTTGCACTTATCAAGCTGAGGCTGTTAAAGGGGATCTCTTAGGTATCTATCATGTTATGTTTATTTATATTAAGTACGATGTAAGTACACTATTAAGTTAATACCCAGAGACATCGAATTTTATTTATATAACTATTTAGTGTTTTGGTTTTATGTATATGTTGTTATTTAAGTTGATGAAAAATAATATGACCAGATTTTAAATATGTCATCACTTATAGAGTATTTTATTTTGTGAAACTTTTATTGTATTTTAGGAAACTTCTTTTTGAAAGCTCTTATTTTAATGACAGCAAAATTTTTAAATTCCCTTATTTCCACAATCAAAAATACGAATAAAAGTTTTATGCCGTTGCATTTGATTAACGATTTTAACATTACTTTTTAATACTTTTAACTTATAGAAGAGGTTGAAAATCAATTATTAATATCCCTTGTAATGTGTTTAGTGGATTTCGATGTCAAAGTGGAATCTGTTAAACATATTACGGGAGCATGCCATGCGTTATAAGAGGGGTAAGGTGTGACATGTCATGCTTTTAAAATAGTAGTTTTTATATTGAAAATGAATGCAAGAGTATACAATTTTATATTTTATGATATTCTAGTCTATTAAATGAGGTCAATAGGTGAATTTCCATAGATATAGAGATGCTATATAATATCTATTTTCTCTATTCATGAAATATCAAATGATGTGGATTGTGAATAATATTTTATGATGGAAGATTGATGTTATACCTTATTAATTTCCATATTCATCATGTCATTAAGCATAATGCATACGTACCATGTCATGAATCATTTACATACATATTCATATTCATGATATGTCAAACAGAGGATATAAGGTGGGGAAAGAGAGAAATGATACAGAAATGATACAGAGCTATATGTTATGGAAGCGTACTAGGTCATAGAGATGATGGATTCCCTCAAGGAATCATATAGTATTATTCCTATACAAAACCATAGAGAAATAATGGGTTCTTTTCATAGAACATAGAGAAATGTTACATTCCTATGGAAATCAAGTATTGGTACATACAGGACCCAGTACGAGATTGTGCACAATCATACAAAAATGAAATGAAATATTACAGGAAAATCAGAGGGAGAATATATAGCATGATTACATATACACAATCATGCACTATTCCTCAATTATAATGAAATAAACGACAATGTTATTACAGAAGCACTACAAGTGTACATATATCGATGTTTACAGAGATATGATGACTTATATACAATATTTTACATAGAGAAAGTCACAGATGATTGTTTATAATATTTATATTCATGTTTCCATAACATTTTATATTATGTTGAAAAAGTAAAGGCAAAGTGAAAGCAAAGGCACGATATGAGTGCATATAATGAACTATTCATTTCAAAGATGAAATTATGCTATGATTTTCATAGAGAATGATTATTCTTGGTCTGATACAATATAGTTGTCAATTATCATTGATCCATGATAACAGACCATTGTGAATGTAATATGGCATTATACAGAAACATGTAATTAATGTTCTTAATGCTATTTGATAAAGGTTCATTATGATTACTGAATGTGATACATAAGTGTTACTATGACTTCATTTAATGTTATATTATATATAGTATTATCTTGTTATAAATAATTATACTAGTTATAGTTATGTTTATAAACAATCATGGTTGTTATATTATTTAATTGATAGAAATAACATTGATGACTTACATACCATGAAATAAGTATTTTCTACAAACATAAATGGAAGCCATGTGATGTTATTAGTATATGAAATAGTGTTCCATGATATTTGAACTATCATTGAATGTTTACAGATAGTTTTCAATGTTATTGAGTTAAGGGGACATTTTAATGCTATATTATGGTGATTTTGTAAAGAATACTCATGATTAAGATATTTTGTATTTTTATATAATGGTATAGCAAGTATTTTAGTAAGCATCAATATGAGATGTTCTTCAACATGTCCTACATAGAATTTGATGCATAATATGTTTATAGATAATAAGATATATGAATCATGATGTATGTTTATGATATTGTTATTATGCATTTATTATATAGCACCACTAAGTGAAATACTCAGCATTTATCATTTGATAAATACAGGTTGAAAGTTTACAAGAAAGCATATGGATCCAAAGACATTGAATCAGTAGGACTATTTATATGTCAAGGTTTCAAAAATGTCAAGTACTTTGAGTTATATAATTATGCAACTATGTATATGAGTCCATGGCAGTGAATAATTGGATTGATGATTATAAAGTATGTGTCATTGTATCTCCACGAATGGAGCTTAATTAGAGATTTTACATTCATGTGTGAATGATTGCACATTATAAAATTTAATTGCATATTTTTCACAGGTCATATAAAAACACAAGTTTATTCATACATCCTAAATATAGGGGCGGTATTTCAAAATTTTAAAAGAAAAAAATGTTTACACATCCTTTGTAGAATAATTAATAGTTTTTGCTTATTTGTAAACTGTTAACTATTCTCCGGGAGCATGTTACATCGTGAGGGGTGTGACACTGCATGTATAACTGAGATAAAACCCCTACATTTAATCTAAGATGGTGAATCCTTTATTGATACACAAATATCTTCAACTATTTTATACTATACCCGACCTTCCAACTATGAACGCCACCATTGGAGGAATAAAGCATATGAGTCAAAGCATAACAATCCATCATTAAGATAACCTTGATATTTCAAGTCTAAGGATACTTACACTACTAATATGAGTGATATTTAAGTTTAACATGTATAGATCAATTATTCACATGAAATCTCATTGGCAAGGCCTCCAATGAACCATTACTATATTATTCATCCATATATTTACTTTAGACAACTCATGGCATAATGAATAAGAATCACCCCTTAAAGAAATATAGCATGTAATGATATACCCATATTAATAATGTCCAATCTTATCAATACTATTATGAAGGTTATTTAGCTATTGAACATGTGCATACAATAAGAATCTTATACATAAACTCTTTATGAATTTTTCTTATACTAATCTAATATCTTTGGACTTTATTATTTAGTTTAATACTCCAAATAAAATAAATATATAAAATATTACACTAAAATAATAAATAATATCTCTTATTGATTAAATATTCAATTATAAAATTACATATGAATCATGATGCTTTAGAGCATACTCCAACACTTTATCCAAAAAAGTATTTGGAAAACAAAAATCATAAACAAAGTCAAATGCAATAAAATCACAAATCAAACAAAGTAAAATGTTAAATAAGGAACAAATTTTAGTTAATTATCTAATTTATTCAAATTAATTAAAATCAAATGAAATAATATCTAGAATTTTAAATTTGTAATTCAAATTTACTATCTAAATAAAAATTTAAAACAAATCAAATAAATAGATAAAATTCTAAAAAAATTAAATTTTAAATTTTACTAGATTATGAATTCTAAAAGTTAAATTTAAAATCCAAATTCAAAATATAAAATAATCCTTAACTAAATTCAAAAATGGATTTGAAAAATTGAATTTAGAAATATGAATGAATTATCAAATTAAAATCAAATCTTCAGAGATTTTAAGTTTAAAATTCAATCTAGATTTAGAATATAAAATTGTAATAGAAAATCTAAACAAATTTAGAATCATACATACAATATATTTGTTTTTAGAATCTTAATTAAAAATTCAAATCTTATAAGAATTAATTATGTTATCAACTTTAATTTCTAAAATTATCCTAAAATCAATTTTCAAATTAAATTAAATGAGGCCTTAAATTTCGATTTTCTCATAAAATTAAAGTTTAATTGAAAATCTTTAAAATTAGTCATTTATCTAATGAAATCCATTTTTAGTTTCAAAAAATTCTTAACATAAATTTAAATTCAAAATATTTTTAAAATGAAAACTTTGTAAAATTTAGATAACATGCATGAGCATACTAATGAAATTCTAGAACATTAGTTAAAATGTCATATAAAATGCATAATTTATATGACCCTAAAACATGATTTTAAATGATAAAAAAATTAAGAACAATAATTTGACTCAATAAAGATTGAATTCATCATGCAAAATGATGAAAATGAAATGTATTTACCCTTAGAACATTCATCTAATCTTCCATTAATTATTCAAAATTATGAACATGAACTAAAACAAAACAAAATGCATGAAAATAACATAAAGCCAAACTAGAAATTGATAAAAATATAAATCAAAACATATCAAAATTATATAAAAGTTACATGAAAATAACAAGGAAAAATTATGGATAGTGTTTATGGTACCTATTGAAGCCATAGTGACACTTATTCAATAGGTACAACACTCTTTTGAACATCCTCCACCATCTAATTAGTTTATACATAACATTAGTATATTCACACATTTGACCTCCACTTA
The DNA here is from genome assembly GCA_948192965.1 of Dalechampia spathulata. Lineage (NCBI taxonomy): Eukaryota > Viridiplantae > Streptophyta > Magnoliopsida > Malpighiales > Euphorbiaceae > Dalechampia > Dalechampia spathulata. The sequence continues at coordinate 4,132 of CANYBF012829908.1, read as the reverse complement.
TCACATTTAGGAAACATTAAGAAATATAAGCAAATAAACACTCTAATTGATAAAACTCCATGTTGAATGTCTATTTAATCTCCAAACATTGGAAGAATGCATTAATTTTACAAAATAAAAGATGAACAACTTTTATGTTTTAAGTTCAAAAAAGGGGAAAAAAAGAAATATGATTTCTTCATAGTACTAAATGGTGAAAATAAAGTCTATAAACTTTGTTAAATGAAAGGAAAAGTACGTTTGAATTATTTTAAGTGAATTGGATGAACTTGGTTCATTACTTAAATTTAGTTGATGAATTCAAATCTAATTCATAGACCAAGGTCTAATCCATAATTTAGGGTTTAAGCTTAGCCCACACTCTTAATATGGCTTATAAGCTAAGCTTAGACCAAAAGCCTAACATGGACTAGAAGCTAAGCCTGGCCTAAAACCTAACCATAGCCTAAAAAGCTAATCTTGCATATAGGTATGATGTAACCTAAAGGCTTGGTAAGCCAAACCATTATATTGGGACACCTCAAAATCTAACGCTTCATCCTAATAGGGCTTAGTTCATTAAATTATTCTTTGATGTATCCTATAAACTCTATATTATGCCTTATTTTTAAACATACTTTATCCAAAACGAGTTAACTCATGATTTAGATTCTATGAAATCTTTATATCATTATTAGGTGGTAGGCAAACTATCAATGTAAAAATTTCAATATTCATAATCATTATACTGCCCAAAATAACATGTCTTTAATAATATATAATGGAATGATGAATCCTTTCTTGAAGTATAACTACCTTCACGTACTTCTTATTATACCTAATTTCTTAATTATGACTACCTCTATGCTAGGAAGAAAGCACATAATTCAAAGTATAATAGTCTAAACTTAACTTGGCATCTCAATTTCTAAGGATATTAGTATAGTAAATATAATCAAAATCTATATTCATTAACATTCTGTGTTTTTGATACTTATTATTAATAATTGATTATATATTTTTATTAGCTACAAAATTATATTTATGATATATTACTATGATTGTTTGTTATTTATTTGATTAATTAATTATATTTTTCATAAAAGTAAAATTGAGTTTTATTATTATACATTATTGTTATATACTTAGTATTTATCATTTGATTAGCACAAGTCAGAGTAGTTTAGAAGGGCGTTTATATCAATAAGGCACCAGTATAGCCAAAACACCTTGAGTTTTGTATGATCACCAAATATATTTTTTGGTAATATAATGTATTCATAGCGAATACTTTTATTTATGCAACTATCATTATAATTTATGGATAGTAAAATATTTTTTATTTCTATACAAGTTGTAATGTTAAAAATTACCTAGTGTATGCCTTATATGTATTATATAAATGATGAGTGCAACAATTACTTAATGACATGCCATAATTTATATATATGTTTATATGAGTATATGATTGTGTAAAGCCATAAGTAATAAAATTTACAGTTATAATTATAGACTAGATATATTCCATTAAAAAATTTATGTATCCTTCGTAGGATAATTAATGGATTTCAATTAATATGGTATTTATTAATCATTTTATAGGAGCATGCTCATTGGTAGGTGTGACATTAACAAATAAATGTTGGGTTAGTTTCTATATTATGCTCTACTTTTTCAAGAGATTAACAACTTTTATATCTTAATTGAGAGCTAAGTTGGACTCTAAGTATCTCACTTTAACTCTTAGGTTTTGATTAGTAATAATTTTGAAATCTTATGTCATATGAATTAAATTGCTTATAAAATAAATGGTGAGTATTTGAATAACATGAAATCAGTAATTAGATCAAAACTTGTCAAATTTAAATTCTGAAAACTTTCATCATTTTTTGATGATTAAGAAATTTTTTATAAGCATTCAAAGTTAGGTATGAAATTCTATCCATGATAGCTTTTTATTATGTATTTCAAGTTTTGATTGGATTATATAAATTTTACCGTGAAAGGTTTGAAACTTGATGAATATGAGTATGAAAAAATAGGGGTATGACCTATAATTAGGTCATAAACTAAGGGATTGGTAGTAATTTATTTATTTAAAAATACTAGAAGAATTAAGTATCTTAATAAACAAAATTAAAGTATAAAGATATTTTAATGAGATCATAAAAAGAATGAGTTGATAATTAGGTTGTAACCTAAAATGAGTTATAATAATTTACCTTAAAAATAGTGCATCATTTATATTAAGTTTTCTTCTACCAAATAAAAAACTATTTTAGATATTCCTTCATTAAGATAAATGAAAAATAAAAATATAATTATTAATATAAAATTCTATGAATATAATTTCATACAAAGAAAAATTAAAAAAAAACATGAAATATGATAGAATAAGAAATACATTATTAAAATTACAAAAGCATAATTATAATTTTAGATATTCTCATCTATTATTTATTCATGGATCTTTTTAAAAAAATCTAAATATCTAAGTATTACTTTTATTCATATTTATTTGAATAATTTTTCTTTTAATGAAGATTTGATAAATTTTGACAATGATTAGCGGTATGAGAGGTATATGATTAGTGTTCTTCAACATTGATGATATATGAAAAAATTAAGAATCATATTTATCTTATGTTAAATTTTATTAATTAATAATTAAGATTTTTATAAATTGAACTTTAGACCTTTAAGTCATAAAAATTATAATATCATGCTAAAGAATCATTCAACCTAAAAACTTAAATTATTAGGTAAAGTTCATGAATAATTTATATTTAACATTAATTATAACTATAATCATAATTAACACATATTTCTAAACTTATAAAAGACAAAAGTATTAATATAATTAAATGTGTTACAAATTACAGTTTCAACATATATATTAATTATGTATTTGTAATAAAATAAATTTAAAAAACTAAATCAAATGCATCTAATTCAACTTGGTTAAATTTGGAAAAATTACTAGTCTGGTATCTTTTTTTTTTTGTGTTTTCGTATTTTTTTTCATCAATTAAGATTTAAATTATTAATTTTTGTTCAATCATGTGTATGGATTATAAATTTTCATATTAATCAAATTTTGCAATCAAACCTTTTTATAACGTAAATGATAATATGATTTAACTTTTCATTAAAATCCACTTAAATTTTAATAATTCAATATATATTTCAAAGTTTAATCATAAATGAATAGTCATTTATTTAATTTCATAAATTTTATTATTTCATCTTTTAATCAATATATTTTAAAATTATTATATGAAAAATATGATTAAATATTAAATTAATATAAAAAAATTATTCAAACATAATATTAAATTAATATATTTAAGATATTAAAAAATTAATATAAAATATTTGATTAATCGAACTTTGTAATCTTTTAATTATTATTTTACAAATACATTTCAAATATTTAAAATTTAATACAAGTTATTATACATTAAAATACTCTAAAATAATAGATAAATATAATAATATATTAAATTGAAAAAATAATGATGATGCTTTAATTTTAGGATTATTGCTTGTCCTCAAGCAAAGAAAAAACATGAAACTATAAACAAGAATAAATATAAGATTATCACAGTTCAATACAACAAGATTAAATGAAGAATAGATTTGTCTCAAATAGCATACTAGAAATCTCTATGTTGAATTAAAAACTCTCAAATAAAAAATAGAGCACTATAATTACAAATGCGAAGATGTCATATTTATAAAAGATAGAAATTTAAATCATGACAAAAATGTAAGCAAATTAAGCTAAGATGAAACATAGAGTTCAATACGAATACCCTTAGCTCAGTTATAACATAAATTAACCTAAGATGAAACATAGAGTTCAATACGAATACCCTTAGCTCAATTATATCATAGTCAAGAGATCAAGTTATTTCACCAACATTTTCTTTATTTTACTAAATTTTTTTTTCTTTTTAGACCATGATATCTCGTTGTAAATCTTCAGCTCAAATACAAACATTGGTAGTGTCGGTACCTGGTTAATCAATTCACAACAAAGATACATAAAGTTCAACCCTTATACTTATCAAGCTTTTCGACCTAAAGACAACTATGGGGTGCATAGATGCCCCTATCTAATAAACCTTCAAAATATAAGAGTTGAAATCAT
>CANYBF012828523.1:0-12618 GCA_948192965.1 Dalechampia spathulata | reverse complement strand
AAAGTGATGTTTAGTAAAGGAAAAGTTAATGTATTTGTTTATAATATTAGTTCTTATCTTATACGGGGTGTATTATAAGTTACAGATATGAAAATTTACTGATGAAGAGTTATTATAAACAGTGACTCATGAATGGTACTTGTTGGTTAATGATTTATGAACATGATTTAATGCTTTATATATTATTCTTAACAGCTAAAGAGAGATGCAAAATAGTAAGATGTGATATAGTAATGTTTCTAAACAATAGGTTGTTATGATTTGATGTTAATGCAAAAGATATGGATATACTATAGAGGAAATGATATATAGTTATTGAGAGCAATGTTGTATTGGAACTATGACGTTCGTAAGTGATGGTATTTATATAAAATGTTTTAATGTTGTGAAACAGCTGAGTGTATAACTGATAATTGTAAATATATTTTAGCACCACTGAGTTTTATACTCAGCATTCGTCATTTGATGGACACAGGTTAACAGGTAATTGGAGTGCACGGATTCCAAAGTACTAGTTCAGCAGAACTCTTGTTGAAGGCAAGGGCTTGGAAGGGTTTTATGTTTTATTTTATATAGGAATTTTATATAATAGAGTATTATAATAAGGTAATTAAAAATATGGGTGCTATATGTGAGTTCAATTATTCTTAAATATTTTTCATTAAATAAGAATTTTATATGTATAAATTTACATGTGTTATTTGATTAAATTCCAAATTGCAAATGCTTTTTAATTATAAGTTTTGCAAATGTAAAGTTTGTTTTTAATGCAATAAATAAAAATACATCCCTTGTAGGATAATTAATAGTTTCTATATATTGGAGACTATTCCTTATTCTACGGGAGCATGTTACATCCTGGAGCGCGGTGTGACAATTTAGGTGTAGGACCATCAATCGTATCCTTGCGTACCATAAAACCCCTAAATACATACTATTTAATTTGGAATTCATGTATAATACAATTTTCTTCCCTTAAATCTCTTAAAGTATGTATAAATACACTTCTAATACGTATTCATTAACTCAAAATACCTTCCACCAACTCATTATTCAATTAATTAAATCCTCCATTTTTTCCCACTAATTAATAAAATACTAATTTATTTTTTTCTCTTTCCATCCACTAACACCACTTCCAATACTCCTTTTTACAACTTCCAATGCTCTTAATATTTTATTCATTCATTAACACAACCTCTAATAAATAATTAAAATATAATTATTTTCAAATCCCACTCACATAATATCCACATAATCATTTATTTATTTATTTATTTACCTTCATATATTTATATATCATCTTATTTTCATAATTCCTTTCAATAACATAAATAAATTAAACTATTTTATATTCATTACATCACATGTCTAATTAATACTTAAATATTATTTCCATTTACTTATTTAATACTCATTTATTTTATTTATACACTCCATCAATCATTAAACCTTATTTATCTTTATATGTATATATATACAAGTATATATTATATACGTATCATTTATTATACGATCCTTAATTATACATACACCAATAAATAAATATAATTCATCTTATTTCCTTAATTGCATGCATTTCCATGCATACGTAAATTATCACACTCCAATACATGTATATTTAATTGATTGACTTAATAAAACACACTTAAATTTATTATTTATACTCGAATTAATATACTATTAATTTATCATCATTCCTTAATCCTGATAAATATTTCTTATCGTCATCAAAATATTTATGAACTATCACCTTGAAATACGTAATTTTTCATAATTCTATGTCGTCACCTAATTTTTGATCATATAGGGAGAATTTTCATCACTTGAATTATTATTTCTGTATGTGCTAAAAATGAGGGTATGACAACTCTCTTTTCCCCCTTATATCCTCTGTATGATATGTCATGAATATGTCTTTTTGTATGAATGATTCATGACATGATGCATAAATGATGTTTTAATGATTGTATGCAATAATGATAATCTAATACCATTCACAATGTAAGCTCATTATTTTGATATCACAAGCAATCAAATGAAAAGTCATCCTTTTTAAGACCCTATATGGGATCATAAGGTGAATAGCATAAACATTTAAACATAGGGACATCATTTCAAGACCTTAGACAAGGTCATGAAGTGAAAAGCATAAACCTGCTATCACTTTACCCTTATCGATAGCTTGTGGAGAATTATGAGTCTCGCCCATTAAACCTATAACATTTTCATTTTGCATCCATTTAGTAAAGTCATTCACATACTATTATTGGCTTAACATCTTAAGCAATCCATATATATCTTCGTCTTTCATACTATAACTCACTTGTTACCATTATTGAACCTTTTGGTATTTTTATACTAAAACATACCTATACACATTATCAAACTCCATTTTCAATATCTAAACATATTATTTATCATGTTTTCAAACAATATCAAGGAACACACACTTCTACTCTTTATTTTCAACTTAGATAGCACACCAAATTTCAATCTACCAACATATATAATCATCTTTCCTATCAATCTTGTAGCATATCAAACTCTAAAAACATTATTAAACCTCATTGACACACTTCTAGCAGTAATTATAATAATAAATGCTAAAGTTGCAAGCTAAAATCTACACCAATTCCATATATTACAACAAAAACTCATTCGATTATATACAAACATCAAATTCAGCAACTTATTATTTCTATCTCTCACTAAACACTCTAATTATGCTATGTACATACCAATCAAACATGAATCACCTTTGTTAATCATATAAGTAGCCATAAAGAAGTAGAAAACATATATAGAGCTTATAGACTCAAAAAGAAACATAGAATTTAAAACCTACTTATGATCTTACCTTGAAATGAAATGTTTCTTTAACCTAGAAAACAAAGAAAAGAAAAGAGAATAAAAGTTTTCTGTGTTAGGAGGGGGAAAATTTGTAGAAATTGACTTAATTTTGCCTTTAAAATATCAAATTTATATCACATATGGTCGTATCGTACCACGTACGCCCGTACCGATCCTAAAAACTTCAATACCAATCTATGCTAAAATGATGGTACGGTCATACGGTACCACATATACCCGTTCTGATCCCAAAAACTTCAATACCAATCTATGCCAAAATGATGGTATGGTCGTACCACCAATTGGTACGCCCGTACATTCTAAAAATCACAAAACACATTTTACATTGAAGCGTTTGTATGGCTGTACCACTCATGTGGTACACCCACACCAAAGCTACTGCCAAATTTGGCATATGGTACGACCAAATCGTATGGTCGTATGACTCAAACCCGTATGCCCGTACGCAATGTGTTTTTCACCATTCCTATCATTCAACTTGTATTTACCTATTTTAAATCCCATTATATCACATAATAACATCATACTAACATACCACAATATAATTTTACACATATAACTATCATCATAGGGCTTCATTCAAGGCATTCAATGAAAACACACTCTACTTACTTCTCAATACATACTCACTTGTAAAATCATCTTTTCACTTTGTCTCCATTTCTATCTTTATTGACTTCTTTTCTCATTGAATTCCTCTATCCATAAAACACTTTAAATCATATTCATCATTTCAACACATTCATGCATCATATCTAATTCATGCATTTTATACTTCCATCAATCATTCACTATAACATATTCATAAAATAAATGCATATAAAGATATTATGTAAGTCAAGATGTGACAACTCTCTCCCCCTAAAGAAAAATTTCATCCCAAAATTCTAACCTAAATCTATAGGAAATAAGTGAGGATACTATTATCTCATCATTGCTTCTCATTCCCAGGTAGCATCTTGTCCCATATGGTGATTCTGTAACACTTTAACTAAAGGGATTTGTTTATTTCTCAACTGTTTCACTTCTCTGGCCAATATCTTTACTGGTTCTTCACTATAGGATAAATTAGGTTATACCTCTATAGATTCAACCAGTAACATGAGAAGGATCTTATCTATATCTTCTTAGCATCGATACATGAAACACATTATGAATCTTATCTAAATCTGGAGGCAAAGCTAATTTGTAAGCCAATGGTCCCACTCTTTCTAAGATCTCATAAGGCCTAAGAAATCAAGGACTCAATTTACCTTTCTACCCAAATCTCATAATTCTTTTCCATGGAGACACATTTAAAAATACCTTATCCCCGATATTATATTCTATATCCCTTCTTTTCAAATCAACATAATAATTCTGCCTATCAGAAGTAGCTTTCAATCGGCTCTTGATCAATTTCACTTGTTATTCTGCTTATTGCACCAATTCAGGTCCAACCAATCTTCATTCACCAACTTCATCCTAATGTAGAGGAGTTCTACACTTTCTACCATATAAAGCTTCATAAGGAGCCATTTAAGTACTGGACTGGTAGCTGTTATAATAAGCAAATTCAATCAATAGCAGATATTCATCCCAACTAAGTTCCCACTCTAATACACATGCCCGAAGCATATCCTCTAAAATCTGAATTACTCTCTCTGATTGGGCATCTATCTATGGATGAAAAGAAGTACTAAATGCACTCTAGTACCTAATGATTTTTGGAAACTCCCATAGAAATGTGATGTGAATCTTAGATCTCTATTAGATACAATCAATGATGGAACCCCGTGTAAACGTACAATATGATCCATGTATAATTCTGCTAACCTCTCTAAACTGTAATCCATCCGAACATGTATAAAATGTGTTATCTTTGTAAGTTTGTCTACTATAACCCATACAACATCATGCTTAGCCTGTGTCAAGGGTAGACCCGTTACAAAATCCATCGTTATATAATCCCATTTCCATTCTGGTATATGTAAAAGATTAAGCAATCCTGCATGTACTTGGTAGTATGCCTTTACTTGTTGACATATTAAGCATCGAGACATGTATTCTGCTATGTCTTTCTTCATACCAACCTACCAATACTATTGCTTCAAATCCCTATACATCTTTGTACTCCCTAGGTGATATGAATATCTTGAACTGTGGGCTTCCTCTAAATTTTGCCTCTTCAGATCTTCATTAGCAAGAATATACAACCATGTCCCATATTTCAAAATACCATTATCAGCTAAGATAAACACAGTAGTCTTACTTACTTGCACTTTCTGTAATTTCTTTTGATATTCCTCATCATGTACCATACACTCTTTAATCTTATGTGTCAAATCTAGCTTTACTTGTAACTGCAATTCAGCAAACACACAGTCGATCACACTATCAATATCGTATTCAATCATAGAATCTCCTGTACTAGCATCACTGATGATTGTTGCAAACTTACAAATGACTTTCTACTCAAAGCATCTGCCACCTAATCAGCTTTTCCTGGGTGGTAATCAATAACACAGTCATAGTCTTTAATCAATTCTATCCACCTTCTCTATCTCAAATTTAGTTCCTTCTATGTTCCTAAATATTTTAAGCTCTTGTGATCTATATAGATGTAACATTTCTCACCATACAAATAATGTCACCAGATCTTCAAAGCAAATACAATTGCAGCTAACTCTAAGTTATAGGTAGGGTAATTCTTCTCATGCAGCTTCAATTATCTCAAAGCATAAGCAATCACTTTCTGTTCTTGCATCAATACACAACCTAACCCATTCAATGAAGCATCACTGTACATTACATAAATTGTCCCGGGTGTCGGTAAATCCAACACTAGAGCCTATGTCAAACATTTTTTCAAATGATCAAAACTTCTTTGACATTTATTTATCCACTCAAATGAAACATCTTTCTATAATAATGTAGTCAGTGGTATAGCTATCATCAAGAATCCCTTAATAAATCTTATGTAGTAACCAGCCAAACCCAAGAAACTACGAACTTTGCTAACATTTCTTGGAGTCTGTCAATTAACCACTACTTCAATCTTATTGGGATCAACTTTAATACCCTCTACTGAAATCACATATCTAAGAAAAGTTACATGTTTCAACCAAAAGTCACATTTTGATAGTTTTCCATATAACTATTTTCCCACATCTTCTGTAATACAATCCTTAAATGTTCATCATGCTCTTCCCGACTCTTTGAATAAACCAATATATCATCAATAAAAAAAACCATAAACTGATCTAGGTACTCTTTGAATATAGTGTGCATCAGTGCTATAAATGCTGTAGGTACATTAGTTAAACCGAATGGCATCACCAAAAACTCATAATGCACATACCGAGTTTGAAAAGCTGTCTTTAGAATACTACTCTCCTTTACTTGAAGTTGATGGTAGCCAGATCTCAAATCTATCTTTGGAAATACTATCACATCCTTTAACTGATAAAATAAATCATTAATATGAGGTAAATGATACATGTTCTTGATTGTTACTTTATTCAATTATCTGTAATCAATGCATAATCTCATGGTACCATCTTTCTTCTTCACAAATAACACTGGTGCACCCCATGGGGAAACACTTTACTGAATAAAACCCTTATCTAATAATTCTTGTAACTAAATCTTCAACTCCTTCAATTCTACTGGTGCCATCCTATAAGGTGTAATCGAAATAGGCTCTACACCTGGCAAAGTTTCTATCTCAAACTCTATTTCTCTCTCTAGTGGCAACCCTGGTAAATCATCCAGAAACACATCTAGATAATCACATACTATTGGTATCTCTAATATATGTACCCCCTTCTGTCTTGTATTAGTAACATGTACAAGTATGGCTTCATAACCATGTCGTAACAATCTCTGGGCTATTGTTGCTGAAATTAATATGTCTATCACTGACGATATATTTCCCCAAATCTAAATAGTAGCATTACCCGGCTGCTGAAGTGTTATCATCTTCTGTTTACAATCCATCACTGCTTGATATTTTGATAACCAATCCATATCAAAAATAATATCATAGTCTCGAAAAGGTATCTCCACAAGATCAAATAAGAAACATATACCTTGAATCATCAACGGACATTACCGATAAATCCTGTTTGCTGTCTTATCTTTCCCTAGAGGACTAGAGACTATAATATCATATCCTAACCCCTCACATCTAATATTAAGTAATCATGCCAACTCAACATTTATGTATGAATATGAAGATCCCAAGTTAAATAATACCAAAGCATCATGATTAGAGATAAGGAAATTACCAATAACAATATCAGCAGCTTGTAAGTCATCTTTCTGTCTTAAACTATACACTCTAGCAAAAGCCCCAATTGACTGATTCACTGATCCCTGACCATTACCTCTGCCTCCATCATTAAGGCCTCTACCTCTACCTCTGCCACGATTGCCACTCTGTGAATCACTAGAAATAGATCTTGGTAGTGGGTTATGCTGATATGACCCACCTTCAGACACTGTATGTACCAGTATAACTCAATGTATAGGGTAGTCTCGTGTAAAATGTCCCATACCACCACATCTATAACATAAATCTGTACCAACCCTGCAAACACCATAATGAATATAGCCACAAGTACTACACTGGCTTGGTCTAAATCCTACATTACTATGGCCTATAATCCTCTCACTTTATGCACGATGAGGCAATGGCAGTCTAGATCCCACCGATCAAGATGTAAAGGAGCCTTGGAACTTACCCCTCTTCTATCTACTGAATGATGAACTAGCTCCTTGAAATGATCTTTAAAACTGACTGGCTCTAACACTTTCCTCTTCCTTGATGGTACGCTCTTGATTTAAAGCATTAGCCATCAAAGTAGAGAAATATTCATAGTTAAACCCCTGTATTAATGCTCTAATCCAAGGAATCAGTCCCTGTTCAAACCTTTTACATCTATCCTGACCTGTACTAAGAATACTTGTAGCATAATAAGCTAGTCTGGTGAATTCCCATTCATACTCTACCATAAACATATTCCCTTATTTCAAGCTGAGGAACTCATGCAATTTCTAATCTGTACATGCTGAGGGTACATATTTCTATCTAAACTCCCTCTAAAAATCACCCTAAGTCAACACTGGTGAATCAACCATGCTCTATGGAATAGTCTTCCACCACTCGTATGCATCATCCTGAAGTAAAGAAATAACATACTCAAATTTAGCTTAATAAAGACAATCTAACATTATAGAACCCTTATGGTCCTTTCAAGCCACATCTCAACAACATACAGATCAGTAGTACTAGAAAAATCAATAGCTCTATATACACTTAACTTCTTGAAATCTTTCTTATATTTATCTTTAACTACTACCGGAGGTGGAGTTGGAATCATTATAGGAATTTACCCTTGTAAAGATCTATGGAACTGAGCAAATTATGTAGCTACAGGATCAATAGTAAATACAGTTAGTTATTTTGCATGAGGTAATCTCTCTCTCGGTTCACACTGTTCAATAGGTCCCTCTCTAACCTTTGCCCTCTCACTAGCTTTTGACATACCTTCTTACGAGTTAAAGTTACCCCCACCTTCCTCACCAACTATAACCACTCTATCTATCATAATATCTAATTTGTAGACATATACATAGATTAAAATAATCAATAGTAGTAAGAACTAACAATACTCCTATTATATAACTCATTAACCTTAGGCAATAAACATGTATGCAACAATCATAAGTCAAGCTAACTATAGCTTTGATATAAATAAAATATGTCACACCCTAACCCAGTGTAACATGCTCCTGTAGAATAGTTAATAATCTCCTAAGTAAGGAAATCATTAGTTATTCCATAAGGGATCTATACTTTTTTTATATACACAGTCATAGTAAAACCAATATATAAAATACATTCTCATTATATCATCAAATCATCAATGATTAAATGTAATCAATATATTTAGTTATACATGATTAGGAGATCTTGATAAAACACACAACCCAAAAATACATCACAAAAGTCTTACTACCGTTAAGGTTAATATAGTCAGTTGCATATAAACAAGCACATATTGGAGTATGTTACATTGGTCCCAAACTGCTTCAAGATGGAGATTCTTCAGAATCATAACCTCCTTTGACTGCAAATTGATCAGCCTAGGTTCTCACCCAAACATTCTGGTCTTACGTTTATCAAATGACAAACGTTGAGTATAAAACTCAATAGTGCTATAAAATAAGTGAAAGACATAAACCTATATCTTAAATATCATATTAAGGTCAAATCATAGTAACGCAACATTTAGCAGCATAACTGTATCATATTATACCCTTTTTGCATCTCTCATTAGATGTTATTATCAACACATACAACATATCCTACAATGATAGAAACAAATACCATAAAAGAATACATTGTAACTTTTCCTGTATCAAATATTTCTCTATTTGATTACTATGTATAAATCTCTACATAAGCATAATTGTAGTGCATTTATCATTCCATTCTCTATACTTTCATAATAAATGAATGATAATGTTTGTCTGTGAGAATGCATTCATGCTTTGCATTCTCCCTTTGATTTTCCTGTAACATTTCATTGCTTTTTTGTATGATTGTATACAATCCCGCACTAGGTCCATTTCTCTATGTATTGGTATTGTATCATTCCCTGGTTCCCGTATGAACATAACATTTCTCTATGGTTTATAGTAAGAACATATACTATATGATTCCATCAATGGAATCAATAATAACTGTATAACCCAGTATGTTTTTATTAAATATTATTCTGTATATCACTCTCTTTCTCCCTTATATCATTTGTATGATATGTTATCTTTTTGTATGGATGATTCATGACATGATGCATAAATGATGCTTTAATGATTGTATGCAATAATGATCATATAATACCATTCATAATGTAAGCTCATTACTTTGATATCACAAGTAATCAAGTGAAAAGTCATCCTTTTTAAGACCCTATATGAGATCATAAGGTGAATAGCATAAACATTTAAACACAGGGACATCATTTCAAGACCTTAAACAAGGTCATGAAGTGAAAAGAACAAACTTATTATTACTTTGCCCTTATCAATAGCTTGTGGAGAATTATGAGTCTCATCCATTAAACCTGTAACATTTTCATTTTATATCCATTTAGTAAAGTCATTCATACACTATTATTGGCTTAACATCTTAAGCAATCCATATATATCTTCATCTTTCATACTATAACTCACGTGTTACCACTATTAAACCTTTTGGTATTTTTATGCCAAAATGTACCTATACACATTCTCAAACTCCATTTTCAATATCTAAACACATTATTTATCATGTTTTTAAACAATATCAAGGAACACCCACTTCTGCTCTTTATTTTCAACTTAGAAAGCACATCAAATTTCAATCTACCAATATATATAATCATCTTTTCTATCAATCTTTCAGCATATCAAACTCTAAAAACACCATTAAACCTCATTGACACACTTCCAATAGTAATTGCAATAATAAATGTTAAAGTTACAAGTTAAAATATACACCAATTCCATATATTACAACAATAACTCATTCGGTTATATACAAACATCAAATTCAATAACTTATTATTTCTATCTCTCACTAAACACTCTAATTATGCTATGTACATACCAATCAAACATGAATCACCTTTGTTAATCATATAAGTATCCATAAAGAAGTAGAAAACATATATAGAGCTTATAGACTTGAAAAGAAACATAGAATTTGAAACCTACTTATGATCTTACCTTGAAATGACATGTTTCTTTAACCCAAAAAACAAAGAAGAGAAAAGAGAATAAAAGTTTTTTACGTTGTGAGGGGAAAAATTTACAGAAACTATCACATCCTCACATTTAGTACATGATATTGATTATGAATGTGATGTGTTATAGATTTTATGTATGAATGATTGAGATTAAATTTGGAATGGTGTGATATGTGTAAATGATGTGAAAATTAAATGATATGTTAATTGATATGAGTTCTAATATGTTTATGATAAAAATTGGTAGAATTATTAATTAGTAATGTGGTGAATATATAAATGGGTATAATGTTGAGATTAAGATTTAGTAATTATGTGGAACTTAATAAAGGTGCAAATATTATTTTTATACGTTTTAGGCATATGGAATTTCAAGAATATATATATATATATATATACACACTTAATTTTAGGTGTTGATTATAATATATGTGTACATATATATATGTATATATATATGAAAAATATGAAAGCTTAAATATATTTATTGCAAATATACGATGTATTAATGGAAATATTTTACTTTATCAAAATTTATTTTATTATATTAAATTATATATAATTTATTATTTTATATTATATTTTATTATATAATATTATGATATATTATGTTGGTGGAAATTGAGATTTATTTATAATGGGTATAAAAAATATATATGTGTGTATTTGATTTTTACATGATGATTATTATGTAAATAAATTTTAAGTGATGATTTAAAAAAAATTATATCTAAATATATATATATATATACAAACACTTTAGACTGTTTTACCTTTCTTTATTTATTCAATACCTGTTTCTTTTAATATTATTTTTAATTACTATATCATCATCATCATCATCTTCATTAATTTCTAATATCTCATTAAATACTCCAAGGTAAATTAAATAATTTATCATATGAAACCAATAATAATGACATGTTATGAAATAAAATACAAATCTTTGAACTGCCAAACAAAAATTAAATCTTGTGAATATATCAAATAATCCTATAATTAAGTTTTTATCCATTTAAATTTTGTACGTGGCGTTGTTATACCAGAAGTACAAGAGATTCCCACCACTAGGCTTTATACTCTCCTTTGGCCCAATAGCCCGCAACCTTTGGTTTCCAGCCAATATACTTTGTTTATTTACTAAGTCTTGCAATGGATCAAGCCTATAATAGTTTTATTTTTATGTCCTGCTATGGATGGGAATAGTTTTGTTATAGATCAGAATAGTATATTTACCGAAACAGTATTAATCTAAACAGTATTTTATAATTTCCTTTTCTGATTGAGAAGATTAGCATAAGCCACAACTCAAGCGCATACTTAGGATTTTTATGAAAACAGTTTTACACATAGCATGCACCAACCACAAACATACAGTTGGTTTAAGGGGTCCTGCAACCTTAACCTGGGATCCCCAGAGTTAAGTCAGAGTGTGGAGGAAGAGAAGAAATATGCCGTAAACACAGTCTTTACTTTATTTCGGCTAAGGATAGCCTACTTAGAAAATAAAAGAGAAGAAGAAAAATATTTTTATTTAAATTTATGAACAAGCTTTACCTTTTTCTTATGAACTTCTTACAGAACTTTGATGCAAAATAAAAGAAAGGAGGTTTGGTTGTAGAGAGAAGGAAAAGGAATATGAGAGAGAGAGGAGAGAATTAGGTATTTGTGTGTGTGCCTTCACAAGAGGAGAGGCTCCTTTATATAAAAAATTTTAGAATCTTTACTATTTACTTTTTCATGTTCATGAATAGTATCTTGTCTTCCACTCATATACTATTCACCTTTTACTTTTGTCTGCCACTTTAGCTTTTCTTTCACTTGAAGGAATAAGATTCCTTCTGTGTTTTATTCAAACTTCGAATCTGATGAAGAGTCTTTTTTTCTTTTTATCTTTTCTTTCTTTTCTCTTTTTCTTTTCTTTTATTTCTTCTTTCTTTTTCTTTTTCTTTTCTTTTTCTTTTTTCTT
>CANYBF012828187.1:0-14382 GCA_948192965.1 Dalechampia spathulata | reverse complement strand
TCAACATGTAAGGAACATTAATCAATCATGACTCAAACATAAGACATTAAGGTCAATTTATATCTCTAAGTGTATATACATGTGTATAACAATGAATAATGAGGTTTAGGTATGAATAGCTTTAATTTTGGAAGCTTGGAATATACATTCATTAAGTTGCCAAACATATAAGGCATGTTACTATTCATTTGGTAAGGTGGTATGTTACACTATTCATTTGATCATTTTCTTTCATGAAATCTTCATGTTTTCACCTTACTTGTCCATGCCTTTATGTGACCTTATGGGACAAGTTATGAACTATTAAGGACACTCACATTTATGCCATCATCTAATGCATGAATCAAAGTATTAATGCATGTAAACAAAGTATCAAAACATAGACATTTAAGGTATGCAACTCAAACTTATGAAAACCAGAAAATGCAATGACCATTTTTGCATGTACTTTAGGCTAAATGAATTTTTAAGCTATTCTCTTGGACTTTAATATAAAAAAATCATATACCATTAGAAAATAGACTTAATATTCTTTAATTTGAGCTATTGCTTGTAATTTTTGGAATTCATGTAGGCTATTAAATTGTAAAAGGCTGCATACCAAAGTTCCTTGCATAATTCCTGCTCAAATATGACAGTCTTAATGTTGTGATATTTTTAACCAAACAAATGACTTTGGAATTTTGTGATCTTAGTACCATTGGAAACTAGATTCAAGGATCTTTCAAATGGTATATTACACAAATTTTTTTGATAACATTACAATAGTTAAAATGCAATTACCATAAACCCCTAACTTTGCTTTTAAGGTTCGATTTTAACAAACACATGCATATATCATGCATACCTCTTCCTTTAAGCATTCAAACTTCATCTTCACCATTATAACACCATATTTCATCATAATTATACACAATTTAATTGATTATATGCTTTTACTAAATTATAGGAGTCAAAATAAAAAAGGTGCAAATTTGGGCAGTAAGTATGCACTTTAACATAACTTCACCTTTTTCTACTTTCCATGCATATATTCATGATCTTTACTATATTTTATCACCACCAACATCTCATACACACTTTAAACAGCAACTATATCATCATTTATAATCTACTCAAGTTAGGGTTTAACACAAATTTCTCATACCATAATAAAAATTCATCTAGTTACAACATAAGACCAAATCAATAACGTAACTTCCTTATCCTTTATCATTCAATCAAAATTCTTCCATTTACATACAATCATATCCAATCCTTCATCAACTCAATTCTTCATTAAATAAGCAAGAGAGCATAAAAGTAGAAAAATAAGACATGCATAGAGCATATAGAACTCAAAAGAAGCATAAAAACTAAATTCTACATATCATTTTACCTTAAAATTGTAGTTTTCTCTACTTAAGGAATGAAAAGGGGAAAAGAAGAGGAGAAGAGGAGTATTTCAAATTGGAGGAGGAAGAAAGATGTTACAACTGCCTATATTTCTCTTTTAATTAATATTTATTTGATTTAAAACAAAATTAAAGTAGGAACCAATCATATGTTGACACTTATCAACGTATGACAAGCTTGCTTATCAAACTTAAATTCTTCTTCTTTTAATTAATTATTATTACATCATTTTTGCATCATATTTAGATAAGCATCTTACATGTCATGCATTACATGAACGTACATATATACCATACATAAATTGATTTCCAAAATTACCCTTTACTTTTCATGAAATGACATTTATGTCTTTAATTACTACTTAACTTATAATAAATTTTAACTTCATTTAAACTTTCATTTACATATTTTAACATATACTTTCTTATATAATAACGTGTCTAACATGCCAAAATATTACATATCATATATAAATTCCATCATTAAGCTTCATGAAAAGCATTCAGCATAAGCATGTCGAATTCATATCCATAATGCATCTTATGCACATTTTCATCACTTTAACCATCTTCTCACTTTCTTTTCATTTCTTTCTCTATAAATTCCATGTAATATGGAATTGATTCACCTTTATATCATTTCATAATATTTTCCTCATCTCAATCATTCATGAATCACTCCTTTTGCATTCTCATAGGATAAACATGTCATATATGTTTTTCTTATGCTTACAACTTTTTTATATATACTCTCTATCCATTATTCACCTTTCAACTAAATAAATAATATATGTATATACATAGTAATTCACATTAGCACCTTAAGAACATTTAATTCACTAATAATCACCCTTGAGTCCATTTACATTTTATTACCATCTAACATGCACAAATCATATTCTTACCTTACCTTTATATATACATTCATAACTTTAAACATTTTTATACTTCATGTATTCTTTTACCATGAAATACATGCTTACACATATATACTTTGACATTTAACACAATTAATCCATGCTTGCACATCATTATGTCATGATCATAAAATACATATGCATGCATGAATTTAAGGTGCATACGAGGGTGTGATAACTCACTTCCCCTAAAAAGAATTTTAACCCGAAATTCAAACATTAAGTTTTTTTAAATAGGTAAGGTTCCCAATAAACCTAGTATTGAAATTTCCTTTAGGCAAACTCACTTGATTTATTGACTTATATAATTCATTCGAGCCCAATTAACCATTGGTACTCTATTCATTCTTTGCAAACATATGTAGCCATCCTTCTAGTGTATTATAAACCTCGATCATATTCTTTCATAAGTTCTTCTATTAATCCTAAATAACTTTTTCTGAACCAGGATGTATACCAAAATCTCTATCCATCATTATTAATATAAATATATAATATACTTACATTGTCTCTTAAATGCTTAACCAATCTGCCTATAATTTACTTGTATAGGTAACAATAAAATGTCTTCATTACTCTATCAACTTCAAATTATACCATGTCATATTTTGAACTGTATAACATTAACCCTGTAATAATATCAACAAGTCTTCTTTATTTTACCCATTAAAATGTTGTTCAAATTCCTATCTATCTTTAATTCCCCAAGATGAAAATATCATGAAAATTCGTAAGTCTTCTATAATATTATTCTTGTAAATCTTTATTAACTAATAAGCATATGTATTCTGTTCATGATCAAATAGTCTTCTTAAGTCTTCTTTATTTATTTCCTATATGCCTCTATGCTTATCACAATCGTCAGTAAAGTTCACATTAGTTCCTTCTACTCTTATTCCATGTCTAAAGAACAATACTATGTTCTAAATATCATCTTGAACATTCAATCATTTCCTATCTCAAGGTTGATAATGACCATATCTCATTTTAGTCCCCGTGAATTCCATAGCATTTTTCAACCAAGTATAATAATAAGTCTTGTATAATAATTACATGCTTTTCACTGTAGTCCCATTCCAGTGCCCATAGCAATAATAAAATCACTAAAATCTATTTTATCTAACAAAATGTTGAAATTATGCCTTCAATCTCTTCAGTTCTGTTAAAATCATCTGGTATAGAGTTATATAAATTAATTTAGTACCTGTCATGCTTCAATTTCAACTTCATCTTCAATAATTAGTAATAATTGTAGCAAGTCTTCTAAACTTTTACAATCTTTAGGTGGCTTTGCTCTATTATACTATTTTTCCTATATATCAATGCCATAAACCATAGTGGTCTTCATCCCTGTAATAACACTTTCCATTCCATAACTACTGAAATAAGATTAGCTGTAATTGATAATTCATACCTCTATAGCTGACATTAACATATATAAAATCTTCAAAGTCATTATCTTCAATTCATAATCAATCATGGCTGAATATATCTTGCAATCAATTCATTCTAAAATCATACCATGTTCTTCAAATATTAATTCAATCAGAGCAAGTAAAAAGTAATACTCGGTTTAATAAATAAGCTATATTTACCCAAGTATCAATAATATCTTGCCCTAGTAAGAATGTTGCATCCCCATTTAAGACTACTGGCTAATGTTATATGATGCTTTGCTTATTATCATCCAACATCTGATTGATTAGTTGATGACCATGCTCTTGTCCAATGATTTTAAGACTCCCTGGAATAATAGATTAGGGAGGCTCTTAGTTTTGGAGATTTTGTCGATCTGCTAACTCCCATTAAGGACAAGGAGAAGGCAGTCAACTTGTATGATGATAAGACAGATGACGATTCTCGCTTCATATGCATGACATTCACAAGTTTGAAACTTCTGCATTAGAATAGAAGATAGAACAACTATAGTCTATCATGAAAACTAAAGGGATAAGATTAGACCTTGACTTTGATGAGTTCTTTATTCAAGCCATTAGAGGATTACCTGCTAAGTTTAAGCTTTTGGATATTTCCAAGTATAGCGGGGTTAGGGATCCAAAGAATCATCTAAAAACCTATACCATGATGATGAGTACTACTAACTTGTTAGATGAGCAAATAATCTGACTATTATTTATCTCATTAGAGGGACCAATGCTAGCTTGGTATCACAGCCTTAATAAGGTGACCACGACCAAGTGGAAGCCTCTTAACACTATATTCTATAAGCAACATGGGTTCAAGTCTTGATTTGATATCACTATGATGGATCTAGAGATGGTGAAGTAGAAAGTTAATGAGTCTTTCATGGACTACTTTAGCTAGTGGATGGATAAGGTTACATTTATTAGACAGAAGCCATCTGAATTAGATATAATTAGCAAGCTTATCATAGGATCATTACCACTATATTAGGATAAGCTAAAATATCCAACACTCCACATAATTGAGGATATCTATTTAGTTAGCCAGAGGATCGAATAGACTAGGGGACTGAAGAAGAGGGAGCCTTCCTTCATCAAAACCAAAACCACTATATACACTCAAACACTATACAAATCTCACCATACAAATGCCTTACAGTCACTAAGCCACATACTCTAAAATACTACCCACTCCTGAAGGTACTCAAATCTTGGAATGCTGCTTTTCAAGATTTTCAGGCATCTCCTTAAAGTTAAACTCATTAAACTACTAGGATAAAATTTCCAAACACCATCCTTAGCCTCAATAGACACCAAAACCTACTGTCATTACCATTAACAGCATAACCATAATAGTGATGATTACTGCTCTCTTAGGTGGGTCTTTTAGGACCTTATAAATTAGGGTGAGCTCAAAGATCTTGAAAAATTTAAACCTTCTACCAAAATAACCCACTACCAAGCTATGATAAAGCTAATCATACTTACATGATCTAATTAGGGTTCCCAAAATCCTTAGTTCTCAACTCCTTGTCTCCCCTTGATAATGAGGAGATTGCTTAGCCTCATACTATTAATGTTTAGCCTGGCGGTGAAGTTGATATTAGTGCCATTGATATATGGTATGATTGTTCAAAGGATAAGTTTGTAGCTTCCCAGAAGTTTGACACATCTAAATTGGTAGGCGTTTAAAAGAAAGTTGAGTTGGTTGGGACTCCTAAGGTAGCCAACCTAACACCTAAGGCTCCCAAGTAGCAAAAGGGATTAAATGCCAATAAGATGTCCTCTTGAGTTCATAATATGACCCAAAGTAGTAAGGTGTTCACTCCTCCCAATCTTAAAAAGAAATTGGATGCTCTGAAGAAGTCAAATAAGGTTAGACCTACTAAGCATATGGTTGGTCCAAGTAGTTTGCCATCTCCCTAACCTATGGATAAGGGTAAAGAGGTTACTCAACTTGAAAATGTCATGATTAAGTAGTTGAAGAATAAATAAACTAATATCAATATTTAAGACTTAGTGCTCTCTTTCCAATAGCATCAATAGGCTATCATTAAGGCACTCTCTAGTTTGAGGATTTCTCTGTCTACCTTTGCCTTCAATATGAAAAGTTATTAGGTTAATTGAGAGTCAAAGTCTAGTATGTTCACTTTCTCTGACAAAAATCTATGGGCTGAGGGTATTCATTATAACAAGGAGCTCTTCATTAGAGTGTGCATCATGAATTTCTTCACTCCTTATGTCATGGGGGATGATGGCTCTAGCATCAATGTTTATCCTCTTAAGGTGCTGCCTAAGCTCAAGATTCAGACTTCAGATTTGAAGCCATCTAAGACTATTATCAAGGTATATGATGAGTCTAAGAGGAAGGTTACTGGTACCTTTATTGCCATTATAACTATCAGGCCAATCGAGTTAGTTGTAGAATTTACAGTTTTAGACATCCCAGTATCCTTTATAATTATGTTGACCATGGTTTCATCTATTAGAAGGTGTATCATCTGCCTTACACCAAAAGATTAAGTTTCCACATGATGAGGGTATGGTTACTATTCTTACTGATCTTGAGGTTGCTTTAGCTTGCATTAGGGAGAATGTCCCTCTTATGACTGGTTTTTAGATATCTAAGAACTTGAGTTTAACTCATATCAACTGAGCCTTATTATCAAGAAGATGTTGTAAAACATGAACTTTATACCTGGCAAAGGTTTAGGTTGGTATTAGCAATGTTCGGTGGAGTTTAATATCCCTACAGCCATGTAAGAGGAGAGACATTTGTTAGTGTATGCTCTAAAGCATCACATTTCATTGTAATTTGATATTGAACCATTTATCAATAAAAGGCATCATTCATTATTCAGCTTACTCAATAAGTTATTAACTAAATAATGAATTCTAAGATATTGGAACAATACAAAGGAATTCATAAAGAAGTTTATGAAATGATATTATTATTATATGCAAATGTTCAATATCTAAATTATCCTTGATCAATGTATTAATAAGAATGGATATTATTGATGTAGTTAAGATCAGCACACTGTTACATTTCTTTTAGGGATGATTCTCATTCATCATGATAAGAGTTGTCTAAAGTGAACATGTGGATAAGTAGTGGGAGGCTGTCTCATTGGAGGCCTTGCTGGTGAGATTTCATATGGATGATTGATCTATGTCTGTGAAGTATATCTCACTTATATAAGTAGTGCAAGTATCCTTAAGACTTAAGATAACAAGGTTATCTTAATTATTCAACACTATGTTTTGACTCTTATGTTTTATTGCTCCATAGGAGGCATTCGTAATTTGGAGCTTGGATATAGTGTAAAGTAGTTGAAGGTATTTTTTTTATCAATAAAGGATTCACCACTCTAGATCAACTGTAGGGGTTTATCTCATTGATTCATGTAATATTCTTTATTCAAGAATCTCTTACCAGAGTAGAATGCCTATTAATGAATGAGTTTCATAAGGGCATTTTAGTAATAAAGATTATGGTACATGAAACATCAAATTTAGGGCATGATCTAACACACTTGATCATGCATTGAGTTGACATCAATCCATACTCAAACCTAAATAAGATAAAGTATGATGAAAGGAGTTTATTGTATAGAATCTGATGTGGAAGGGTTGTAGTCAAACTAATGACCTCTTGGCATTTTGGTAGTCATGATGTGTGATTAGACACTGCTCATGATTTACATGTGATGTTATTAAATGAATTTTAATAATATATTCATATGTTGCCAACATGTCAAGAACCCAAAAGGTCGCACATTAAAGGTAAGGAAATGATAATCATGAATGGATATTGATGAAATAATGTTTTATGATTATTAGATAACTAGGAACTTTTATGTTCATTAGAAAGAGTACGAAAAGAGCTTTGATTTGATACCAAGATCACTGAAATCTGATGAATAGAACTCAAGATACAAGTGATTTAAGATGACATGTTCTACATGAATGGTATATACGGGATTTTGACGGAATTGATTGACTTAATAGTCAAAATGTTATTTTCACATGACTTATTCATGTATGATGAATTAAGTGGAAGTTCATATGATTGGCATGTGCTTTTGGAAGGAAATTTAAGTCAGTCACATGCAAGTCACATGCTAGAAGCATGTGACATCCACATGACTTGACTTATTATAACCTTAAACCTAATTAGGGTTACATATGATGTTTTGGTGAAAATAAAACAGAGACAGAAGAAAAATTTTGGTTGCCTCCTTCCTCCTTCTACTTTCTAGAATTTCAAAGCTCAAGAACAAGGAAAATAATTCAGTGTTGATAGAACATCAAGGAGAAAACTGAATTTAATCACCATTCTTCATCCATTCTCTTTATGTTTTATTTTTCTAGTCTCTAAACAAAACTAGTAATTTGATTACTGATCATTTTCTTAACTTATGTGGATAGTTTAGAGATCCTCTATCCTTGGGGATTGAAAAGCTTGCTACAACTTTTCAGAAAGCAAAAGAAAAAAGGAGATTGGCTTAAAAGTAAGTTATCAATCTCCTTATATCTATATAATCTTCTCTGTATATTATGTTTTCTATGTATAGAATTGCAAGATCCATTGTAAAATATGAATTTAAAATTTTTTAAATTATATCTTCCACTACTAATCATATTTTAATTAAACCAATAGTGGTATCAGAGCGACTTGGTTTACAATCTATGCATGGAATACATAAAATTTTGATTTTTTCCTTTATTATGGCTTACGATTTTTAATAGTTTGAAGGGGTTATGGTTAGAATTTTGATTTTAAATTTTAACCACTTATTCTTCATTAAATTAACTTAGATTTATCAAAAAAACTCATATATGTATGTAGAAATTTTATGAGATAAAAAGTCATATGTTGTGCATGCTCTCATTGAAATCTTGAATGGAGTTTTTATGCTATTCTTAATGTTCTTGCTTGATTATTACGTGTTTAGTTGTTTAAAATGTAATTATTCGATTATTTATTGTATTAACATGATGATAGAGCATTTTTAATGAAGTTTGATTCGATTTGGATGTGATTTTATGAGAATCATGTTCATACACGCATAGGAAATCCAAATTTGGTGTATTCAGTTTTTCCAATATTAATTGCTCATGTTTTTTTAATTAAATCATGTATTTTAATATTTTAGACTCAAAGTAAAATTTTATTAATTTTGGAGATTAATAAGTATTTTATTTGAATTAAAACTCTTAAAAGGGGCAATTTAAGCATGATAAGGATTCTTAATGGTTTTGATTTTTATTTTGTTTTCTAAGTGATATATTAATATTTAACATGTGATTAAATAATTAGTATATTATTTTTGGATGGTTATTTAGTATAATAAATAATTTATTTAAATAGAATTCAGAACATCTAAACCATAATTTTTAAAATGCAAGCATAATAACCATTTTAAAAGGCAAAACTTGTTTGAATTTTAAAATTTGAAAAATTGAAATAATATTATGAGAAGATTATTTTATTTTATTTTATTTTGAATGGATGGATGGATAATTGGCATGATGGTGATTATGGACTAAGCCCAATATGATTTAACTTATGCATTATTTTATAAATTTTGATAAATAGGGCCTGTGAGTCCTGCCTTTCCTTAAAATCTTTTTGTACTTCTTTTCTCATATACTCCTCCCAAATGTAACTTGGGGTTTCTACTATTGAAATTTGTAATTAGATTACATAAGTCATAAAAGATACAAAAAGGAGGTAAAAGGAGCAATGGAATAAAGGTGTGACCAAAAGTGGAACTCCAAGATAAAATTTGTAATAGATTAGTATTATTTCAAATTTTGGGGTTTGTAAAATCATGCGTAACCTAGGTTTGACCATATACTTAGAAGTCCATAATCATTATATTATAAATTATTATAACGATGTATGTATGAGTTGCATGAGAATGCCATGGCATGCATGAGCCAAGACTATGCATGGTGCACCAATTGCACATACCTACCTTAAATATTTTTTAGTGGACATAAAAGGAAGTAAATCCCTCAAAGGAATATAAATCTAAGGCCTTCCATTTTCTAAGATAAGGGTGGAGAGCTTCTTGTCATTCAAGTTGTTGGGCATACTCAAGCCTGTTTTACATATGGTATATCCAAGTTTTAAAAAATGGGTCAGATTTAAATAAAATGTTTTATTTGTTGGGCATACCCAAGGTAAAATGTTTTATAGGCTGGTTTGGGGAATTATGTTATATATGATCATATAAGCATCAAGATAAGCTGATAACCCAATGATTCAATAATCATATTAGATATGATTGATATGGGAGATGTCTACCTATTGATATTAAGTTCTAGTTTGTTGAGCATACTCAAGATTGAGCTTAATGGTTATTGGATACTGACCCACTAAGGAAGGCAAAACGTGGCCTTCTCAGATTAGTAGTTGAGGGCTATTAGTTTATAAAAAATAGTAGGAGATAAAACTAATAAAAAACCTTATTATGTTTTTAAATACATGGTGGTGAGACATTATTTCTTATTTTTCTCTAGATTTTTCTAAAATGTCAAGAAAAGTTGATCTTCACAGAATTCTCAAACATAAATTAAATGAATCCAACTACATAGACTGGATTCGCTAAATCAAAATAGTTTTGAAAAGTGAACAGATTACCCATGTATTGGCTCAAGCTTATCCATGCACACCTATAGGAAACTCCTCTGAAGAAGTCAGAGATGCTTACAACAAGTTTAAGCAAGAGGATGAGATAGCCAGTAGCATTATGCTAGGAGCTATGGAGAATGATCTCTAGCAGCAACGTGAGATTATGAACTCTCATACCATGGCTACTTATCTCAAAATGCTTTTTGAGGTAAAAGTAAGGACAGAGAGATTTAAGCTCTCAAAAGCACACTTTAGGTGTAAGATGGCAGAGGAGTCATTAGCAGTCCTTCATGGCATTAAGATGCATGGCTACATACAAAGGCTGGAGGGTCTTGGTTTTGGACTGAAACAAGAGCTGGCAATTGACCTTATTCTACAGTCCCAACCTGATAGTTATGCACAGTTTATGCTTGATTATCAAATGAATAAGGGAGAAACTACCATCCCTGAGCTTATTAATTTATTGAAATATGCTCAAGAAGCCAATAAGAAAAGTGTTAAAGTAGCACTAGTAGTTAGTTCTTCAAGGCCTGCCAAGAAGAAAGGCACAGCTAAGAAGAAGGGAAAAAAGCCAGCCCTAAAGACCAAAGGTGGTGTGGGTAAGAAGGCTACAGAGAAACCCCCCCAAGGGTATTTGCTTCCATTACAATAAGGATGGGCATTGGAAGAGAAACTGCAAGGAATACCTGGAGCTGGTAAAGAAGAACCGTGCTTCTTCTTTAGCTATTTTCATGATTGAGGTTAACTTTAATGTTATTTCTAGTAACAAGAGTTGGGTATTAGATACTGGCTGTACATCTCACATTTATTATGATTTGCAGGGGCTGGTCAGTAGGAGGAGGCTAAGTAGGAACGAAGCAAACATCAGGGTTGCTAATGGAGCACGAGTTGTTGTATTAGAAGAAGGAACTTATATTTTGCACTTAGTTTCTGGTTTAAAACTAGAACTCAATAATTATTATTTTGTTCCAAGTTTGAATAAGAACCTTATTTCACTATCGTGTCTTGTTAGACAGGGATTTAATTTTTACATTAATAACAATGGTTGTTCAATGTTTAAGGATGGTATGTTTTACTGTTCTACAAATGTTGAGAATGAAATTTATATACTGAATAATACAGACCTCATTTACAATGTTCAAACTAAGAGAATCAAAGTTGATACTCTTAATCCACTTTTTCTATGGCACTATCGTTTAGGGCATGTAAACAACACTCGTATGTCTAAATTACATAAACTAGGAAATTTGGGCTCATTTGATTTTGAATCATATGAAACATGTGAATCTTGTTTATTAGGCAAGATGATAAAATTATCTTTTAAAGGAAAAGGTGAAAGAGCTAAAGAGGTATTAGAACTCATACATTCAGATGTATGTGGTCCTATGTCCATACATGCTAGAGGTGGATATAGTTACTTTATTACATTCATAGATGACTATTCCAGATATGGATGTTTGTACTTAATGAAGTACAAATCTAAAGCTTTTGAGAAGTTTAAAGAATTTAGAAATGAAGTAGAGAAATAACTTGGCAAGACTATCAAAACATTTTGTTCTGATCGAGGTGGTGAATACCTTAGCCAAGAGTTTCATGATCATCTTAGAGATAATAAGATCTTATCTCAATGGACACCTCCTTATACACATCAGCATAACGGTGTATCTAAAAGGAGAAATCAAACTTTATTAGATATGGTTCAATCCGATGAGCCTTGCAGAATTACCCAAATCATTTTAGGGTTATGCACTGGAGACTGCTATTCATATTTTGAATAGAGTTCTATCTAAATTAGTTGATGTTACTCCATATGAAATGTGGTATAATAAGAAACCCATCTTATCTTATTTGAAGGTATGGAGTTTTCCTTCTTATATTAACAGGAAAATGTTAGACAAGCTTGAGGTAAAGTATGATAAATGCTATTTTTTGAGATATCCTAGAGAAACCATAGGATATTACTTCTATCTTCCTTTAGAATGAAAAGTGATTGTTTCAAAGCATGTTGTTTACTTAAAGAAAGAATTTATTCTAAAAGGAGACAGTGGGAGTATGATTGATCTTGATGAAGTTCAATCACCACAAGATAAAGCAGATCAATCGATTGATCCTACTGATGTAGAGTCAGAACCTATGGAAACATAAGCTCCTAGACACTTAACTAGAATAAGAACTATGCCAGAGAGGTATGGATTCCTTGTTCATGAGAATAAGAAAGTCTTATTATTTGAGAATGGTGAGCCCACAAACTATGATGAAGTTCTAAAAAGTTTAGAATGTGACTTATGGTTAAAGGCCATAAAGTCTGAAATGGATTCCATGTCAGAGAACCACATGTGGACTTTGGTTGATCCACCTGAGGGGATAAAACCCATTGGCTCAAGTGGGTCTTCAAAAAGAAGATAGACATGGATGGTAATGTGGTTACCTATAAAGCTTGCTTGGTGGCAAAGGGTTATTGTCAGAAACAAGGAATTAATTATGATGAAACTTTCTCACCAGTAGCTATGCCTAACTCTATAAGAATTTTACTAGCTATTGCTGCTCATTTTGATTATGAAATATGGTAAATGGATGTGAAAATAGCTTTCCTTAATGGAATCTACTTGAGGAAGTGCATATGACATAACCTAAAGGTTTTATATCTAATGATAGTAATAAGGTATGCAAACTTGAAAGATCCATTTATGGATTGAAGCAAGCATCAAGGAGCTGGAACATACATTTTGATGAAGCAGTTAAGGAATTTGGCTTCATTCAAAACATTGATAAACCTTATGTTTACAAGAATATTAGTGGGAGTGCAATTTCTTTCCTTGTGTTATATGTGGATGACATATTAATCATAGGAAATGATGTCTCATTTTTATAGAATGTTAAAGTTTGGTTATCCAAATAATTCTCCATGAAAGATCTTAGAGAAGCCACTTATATTTTAGGTATAAGGATCTATAGAGATAGATTAAGAAGGCTTATTGGTCTATCACAATCTACTTACATAGACAAGGTGCTAAAGAGGTTTAGCATAGATCTTTCAAAGAAGGGTAATATACCCATGGTACATGGGAAATATCCTTCTAAAGCATGGTGTCCTAAGACACAAGATGAGAAAGATCACATGACTAGGATTCCATTTTCATCAGTAATTGGATCCATCATGTATGCTATGTTATGTATAAGACCAGATGTGGCATTCTCTTTAAGTTTCATAAGCAAGTTCTAATCTAATTATAGAGAGAAACATTGGTCGACTGTGAAGAATATCCTTAAGTACCTAAGAAGGACTAAGGATATGTTCTTAATATATGGAGAAGGGGATTTACAATTAACTGGGTATACAGATGCCAGTTTCCAATCTGATAAAGATGATTGCAAATCTCAATTAGGTTATGTGTTCATGATGAATGGTGGTGCAGTTGTTTGGAAGAGTTCTAAATAAGAGACCACAACAGATTCTATGACAGACGTAGAGTACATAGCTACATCTGATACAATAAAGGAGGTCATGTGGGTAAGAAAGTTCATTCATGAACTTAGTGTGGTTCCATGTAGCGCATAATCTATTCCTCTATTATGTGATAATAATGGAGCAATAGCCTTTGCGAAGGAGCCTAGGTCTCACTAGAAGAGTAAAAATGTACTCAGGAGATACTATTTGATTAGGGAGATCATTGGTAGAGGACAAGTAGAGGTTAATAGAGTTCCCACAGAGTAGAACATGATAGACCCTCTCACTAAGGCGTTGACACAGAGCAAGCATGATAGGCATGTAACTTCTATGGGATTAAAGTTTATGTATGATTGGCTCTAGCACAAATAGGAGTTTGTTAATGTATGATCTAGAGCATCATATTTCATTGTAGTTTAATATTGAACCATTTATCAATAAAAGGCTTCATTCATTATTCAATTTACTCAATAAGTTATTAACTAAATAATGAATTCTAAGATATTGGAACAGTACAAAGGAATTCATAAAGAAGTTTATGAAATGAGATTCTTAT
>CANYBF012826647.1:0-18163 GCA_948192965.1 Dalechampia spathulata | reverse complement strand
AAATTTATAAAAATAAAATTTTTTTTTTTTTTGATGAATATCTTCGGCCGCATTTTTTTTTTAATACCCCCTCCCCCCCCCCCCCCCCCCCCCCCTCCCTTATCTCTTCCCCCCAAAAGCTCTCCTTATCTTCACGTTTTCCTCCTGTAATTTTTCAGGTGAAAATTCTGAAGCGGCCATGGCATTTGCAGGAACTACCCAAAAGTGCATGGCTTGTGACAAGACTGTGTATCTTGTGGACAAGTTAACAGCTGATAACCGCATCTACCATAAGGCTTGCTTTCGTTGTCATCACTGCAAAGGAACGCTTAAGGTATGAAATATATTAGCAGTTTCCTTATTCACAAATCGATCTTGACATGACCTTGTTAGATCCATGTATGGATCCATTTTTGCTGGTTTCTCTCACGGAAAGTGACTATGGAGGATAATTTCTTTCCAAGGTTGCAGCTTTTGAATGATATTCAGTTGACAGATGGATTTATCTGCTTGCAGCTTGGTAACTACAATTCCTTCGAAGGAGTGCTCTATTGCAGGCCACATTTTGATCAACTCTTCAAAAGAACTGGGAGTCTTGACAAAAGCTTTGAAGGTAAGGAATTCAGCAAGATCCAATAATCAGTTTAAAGTATGAATCAAGCCTATTTACATTACATCCCTTCTGAAAATTTTTTACAGGGACACCAAAAATTGTGAAAACTGACAAACCTGCTGACGGAGAGGTAATTTTCTGAAATTTACTTAACCTGTCTGTACCCTGGAGATGATAATCTAATATCTTAACTTATCGTGACCATTAACTGCTCTACACAGAAACCTAACGCAGCGAAAGTCTCGAGCATGTTCGCCGGAACTAGAGATAAATGTTTTGGTTGTAAGAACACTGTCTATCCAACTGAGAAGGTAAAGAATTTGCTCCCATTTTCACCCATGAATATGAGCATTGTTCATAGACAATTAATTTTGCGTTTTGTCTATTGACAGGTCACAGTGAACGGAACTCCATACCACAAGAGCTGCTTCAAATGCATCCATGGAGGATGCGTAATTAGTCCTTCCAACTACATAGCGCATGAGGGCCGACTTTACTGCAAACACCATCACAACCAACTAATCAAGGAAAAGGGTAACCTGAGCCAACTTGAGGGTGATCACGAGAAGGAATCCATGACTGGTAATGCTAACGGCAATGAAGGTCCTGCTGCACTATGATCTGCCATCAGTCTCCATCTTGCCTTACCACGCACTTGTCACTCTTTCATGGTTTGCTTTTCCCTGCAGTCCAACTGGCTTTTGTGCTTATAAGTAGATGAATTTTTTTTTTCATATATATATATAATCTTTAATTCAAGTGTGTGGGCTTTTATTTGTTGTATTTGGGTTTTCGATCAACAATGGGTGCTCAGGCGATGCAGAAACCTATCTGATTCTCAGCATATGAAATGGTGAACTTCAAACGGTGAAATTTATGAATTATTATTGAATATTGGGTAAATGTTGGATCCGAATTGCGATTGATAACTACGGTTCAAAGAAACGCTTTCCGGAAATCTTGATTCAATTAATCTTCTTGTTATGCAAAACTGCTTCTTGGGAAAACATGGATTGCCAA
The DNA here is from genome assembly GCA_948192965.1 of Dalechampia spathulata. Taxonomy (NCBI): domain Eukaryota; kingdom Viridiplantae; phylum Streptophyta; class Magnoliopsida; order Malpighiales; family Euphorbiaceae; genus Dalechampia; species Dalechampia spathulata. The sequence goes on along the minus strand of CANYBF012826647.1, from coordinate 16,551 downwards.
AACATTCGCATCAGAATGCTATTTGCTCCTAACAACATCCAAGCTGGGAAATTTGGTAAACATTCTCCAAACTTAATGGCAGTAAAACGCCATAGATTTATTTTCGTATTGGGTAGAAGGCAGGTGGAGAAAATTGTACGAGCAGTGTAAATGAGTCTTATTTCCACAAGAAATGTACTACAGAATGGCAATGAGTATCATGTCTTCTGAGCTACGACTGTTTTTGTACACAAGATCCAATGCAAGAATATTAACTACTACTCAATCACTACGAAGCTCCTCTACTACCGTATCAACCAGACGACCATTTTGACCAACATGCTTGACGTCAATTATAAAGTTGTCTCGAAGAAACCCAAATCCGAAAGTCCCGTTCTTGTACTGCCAAATCCTTCCCTCAACGCGCCAAGGATTTGCAGAAGTTTCTGCCAAGCCTGGGATGACTAAATCATAACTAGAGTTTATATACATGATGCCAGATACAGCATCATCATCGTCATCATCGCTTAAAGGGCATTGCCAAGGCATGTCCATTGATGTTAAGGGTGGCTGAAGATGTGTACGAGTATTGTATAAATAATCTTCTTCGGGTGATAATGGTGACTCGATGAATGTAGGATTTGATGTCCAAAACACCGGTGTAGAGCTAGAAAGTCGATCCGATAAGTCTCCAACCCTGCGGCAGGAGATGCCTACTCCATCATATGCAACAAGATAAAATTCCAACTTCATGTCATCACAAATTCCCTGCATCAGTAGGCAGGAAAGAGTGTGAATATGACAAAAAGCAGCTGTATCTTGTTCATCTCTCTCAATCAACATGCCAGAAAACAAAATGAAGCAACGAGAAGACGAACGGAATCCTCCCAAGGAACCGAAATTGAGAGAGATAACTGCCTGTCGAACTCAAGCTCATATCTTCATAAACAATTCTCAAGTTTAGCTTATATGCCATTTGGTAACTTCCCCCCATTCAATTATACATAATGTCAACAGGTTTACACTTCAAGACGTCATGCTCGCCAATTGCTAGTCCAAAATTCAGGACATGAACATGAATTAGAGGAAATAATGAACATTGAAGTCCATATAATGCAATAAGTAGTAGGAAGGTGTCAGATTTCTGTCAATGGGTACGTAACATGTACATTCTATTGTGTGTTAACACCAACTACAAGCAGATACAATTTACACCTCCAAGAGGAAATAATCGCTCTTACAATCAATAAACAGAATTAGATAGTGGCTTCTTACATTACAGAAACAGAACAACTACGCACCTTCCATAGCCCCTGCAAAGGCCGAGCCGGAGTAGGAGAGGAATCAACAATCTTCAAGAAATGCTCAGTCTCCCATTTCCTCCTTCCTTGCTTCTCCTTTTCTCTTCTCCTCTGCTTCCTCCAAGCCTTGTCGGCACCAGGACTCATCTTATTTGCATAATACTCGTAGATATCAGAAGTTTCCGGCAAGCTCCCCGGTGGTGACCCCATCTCAGACCCTGTATTACTGCTGAAACTGCTCACCTCGTCACGACCATCGCCAGAACACTCTCCTTTAAAAATTGTAGAACTTGAACTTTTCGAATAAACAAAACCCAAATTTTCTTCTACAGTAAAATGCATATCACCGATAAAATTAACATCAACAGCAACCAAATCCGCCATCTCCACGGACTCCAATTCACTTGATGTATCAAGGTAATTCACAATTTCACCCTCCGGCGATATACTCATGGAAATAAATGGCCTTTTTATCACACCATACCCGCCACTCTGACTCGGTGAAACACTGTAACCAGAAAGAAATGACGGCCCCCACTCGAAGAAAACTAGCGCCGGTGGTTTAACACCGGCAGCAGATATGGTTTGCTTCTGTTTGCTTTGACCACACCGTCTCCAAAACCCAATTAGATTCTCCCATTTATTAAGCGTTTTGTAAAGGAGCTTGTAAGAGATTTTTCCGCTTCCCCATCTCTTGATTTGGGTCTTCGACCCCCAACGCCTATCGCAGATTGAGTACCACAGCTTGCTGTCGTCTTCGCAAAGCGGAGAGAATTTCCTCGACGTGCAAGCGAAATTAGCGATCTCCGATGGGGTTAGGAAGGATATGATGCGGAACTGGACATCATCCGGGAAATCAACAAAAGAAGATGAATCGGCATACGTTTCCGCCATCTCCAGGGATTAAAATGTTTGTTATTTGTTCTGAGTAATAAAAAAAAGTTAAGAAATGGGAAATTGTCCAAGGGGAAAGAATGCTTCTGTTTTGCTGGTGATCTGATGGGTGGAGCTGGATCGAGAGACGCAGCGGGGAGAGGAAACTGCACGCGTGTATGTGCCGTACAAGTTCCAAGTTATCACTGGTCTGGATTCAGACGCTGTCGTGTTTTAGAATATTCTGTTAATCAACGTTTGGAATTGGGCTACGGCAAGGCCCAGTCCTACGACTGTCAACCTGGTCCGCTGGCCCATTACCTTTTCTACTTGGTTTAGGGAACTTTGCGTAACCCTTTCGCTTGTTTCCCAGGTAATTAAACAATAGAATCAGAATTCTTGGACGGCATGCGCCTTGTCCACTAAGTCGTTGAGCCACTGCTTAATGCTGTGCCCTTCCTTTCCAAGCCTCCTCAACTGGAATTCCCTTTTTAATAATATGATATTATCGGTAATATCTGTTATTATTATTTTCTATAATAAATCAAAGGTACATATTATTTAAATCCCATATTTTTATTTTTTTAAAAAGGGTTTAAAATCAATAAATTTAGCTATTTATTATAATGGAAAGCGATAAATATTAATACATTATTAATAATATTAATGCAAGTAAGTCCTACTGGCCACGATTTCCTTTTTGCCTGGGCATTCTCGAAACTCTTGCAGACAGACATGGAGAATTGAGTGGTGCTTCCTTCGCCTTTAACAGATTCAGGAGCTTTTTCATCAATGCAAAGTCTCCCAGCCAATTACGTCAGTCTCGTTCATTTACAGGAACGCTGGAAAAGCAAGAATCAACGCCAGCAGCAGCAACAAGAAGAGGAGGATCCTCATCATCCATCAGATTATGTAACCCTAGCTCAACTGCAAGAGCGATGGAAGGAACGCAACCAGAAGGACAAACAGCATCAACAACAAGACAACGAGCAAAAGCAGCAAGCAGAAGAAGTCGGTGACGGTGACGGTGACGGTGATCATAAACAAGTTAATCAACCACATGATAATCGCTGGGAGTTAACTGCTTCTCCTGATGGAAACCGGAATGACGCCGTTGGGAATGAGAAGGAAAAGAGAAATTATAAAAAGAAGAAGCTGAAACAGAAGAAATTGGTCAAGGATGTAGGTGCTAGGGCACATGGAGAGGACGCGCCCCTTATCAAAACACCGGAGGAGAACCTCCCGGTGAAGAAGTATGAGATAAGAAGGGACATGAGGCCTGGCTTTGTGCCCGAACATATGGCGGAGGAAAGTGAAGAGGCTGGTGAAATTGTTAAAACAAAATTCAAATCCCACGATGAAAACCTCCCCGTGAAGAGGCATGGAAAATGGAAAGACCCAACGCTTGGCTTTAGGCGCAAAAATGTGGTGAAGAGTGACGAGGCTATTGCGATTGTGAAGATGAAGTTTAAAACCCATGATGAGAACATTCCAGTGAAGAGTAAGGAGAAAAGAAGGGACACTGCGCCTGACTTTATGCCCAAAAATGTGGTAGAAAAGAGTGAAGAGGCTGTTGAAATTGTTCAGGCGAAGTTTGAAGATCGTGATGTGAATCTCCCGGTGCAGAATAACGAGAAAAGGAGAGACACCGTGCCCAGCTTGATGCCCAAAAATGTAGTGGAGGAGAGTAAAGAAGCTGTTGAAATCGTTGAGACAAAGATTGGTGATCTTTTAATAGATGAAGAGAATGATTCCGGGAGGCAAAATAGCAGAGCTGTTGATGATAGTGGTAAACGAAGTGTGTATAAAGGTTATAATAGGGGCGGTGATCGCAAGATCAGCAACTACAGAGGCTATTACAGGGGTGGTAATCGTAGGAATTTTGAACGCAGAGGTTATAATAATGATGGTGATCGGAGTGGCCGTTATTGGGGATATAGGAATGATGGTTATTTGAATAATGGGTGGCACAGCAGAGCTCCTGGGGCGATTGATGGGTCGAGAAGAATGGTTTGGGTGAAAAAAGAAGGGTCAAATGCTGGTGTTCAGGGTAGTGGAGATCAAAGCTCCAGCAGCTCGGCAAAGGAATTTGAATGATCTAATTGGTAATGGACTTGTATATGTGTGCGTTCTCTGTTTGTGTATGTCCACTCTGTTGCTTTGTATTGTTGTTCTATGTGTTAGCCTGTTTCAATGGTTAGTTGTTCATATTGCATATATAAGAATCAATCAATTCATGGAGATTGTTGTCGTTAGTTTAGCTCTTTAGCCAGTTTAGTGATCTAAAAGTGTATGTACCAAAGAATAGAAGGCTACTTCTTTTGAACTCTGACTAAGTGTCTTAAGATGGAGTTGGATGATTTAATAGTATTTCTTTACCTTCCTTTTTTTATGCATATGTATATCTGAGATTGGGGATTTCAATCAGGGAATTCCAGGTCACTTGAGAACTTTGTGTTGTATTGGGTTTCATCTTGCTTTTCAATATAATTTTCAAATTTAAACTATAGATTCAAGAATTTTGAGTGTCCCGGGTTGATGAAGGAAAAAAAAAGAAAGATTGAGGTTTCCGGTTGTGTTTTAAAGGGAAGGTAACGCCCTTTGAGAATTGAGATGGTTAAAGTTTGGAGTGTTATTTGGATCAGTGATGGGAAATGTTGTATGCAACTTGGTGATGAAAGAATGTGCAGAATGTCAAAAACCATTCATCAATTAACATCTTCCTGAGTTGTATTTTTTAAGCATACGTATCTGTTAAAACAAGCATGTCCTGAAATTCAACCGAGTTCTTATGCTGATCAAAATATACTAAGAAGCACTTCTTATGAAGAGCTTGGGATTTTGGCTAGTGATTGTGACTTTAGTTGAACAGAGAGGAAAATTTCAGCATAAATGGTCTTAAACAGATCCTTGCTTCCCAGGAATCTGGGTTTAGATTTGGATATTGGTCATTGCACCCATCAAATATTGAAACTTTGGTGTAAAGGTTTAATTTGTTAGAGTAGCATTCTTTTTCTGATGAATTTCTGGTTCAAGAACAGGAAAGGAAAAGATCATCAAGAAAGTATGGAGTTTATGAATGAAAAAAAGGATGCAAAGAAAGATAACTGTTTGGAAAAACTTTGTTTCTGGATTGTTGACCAAGAAAATGGCCATTGGATGTTACAGAGAAGGAATGTTATGTGTTAGCATTGTGATACAAGATCTGGATAACTAATGTAAATGTTATGTGTTAGGAATGTGATATAAGATCTGGATAACTAAAGTAAATGTTGTGTTAGCAGTGTGATGCAAGTTCTGGATAACTAAAGTATGTATAGCTTAATAGCAGTGGACAAATGATGGGGTAAAGACTTGATTCTTGAAATTGCCTTTTACCGAGATTCTCCTGTTCTGATGGTAGTGGAGCTTCTATGTCCAAATTGCTTAGTTCTTGCATCCTGTCGTTCCTATTCATACCAAAATCAGAGAAGGAAGAGCCAAGGGACTAGCACAATCTTACCACCTTGGTATTCAAATTTGGTTCTGGTCATTCGATGTTGCGTTGTGTCCAAGCTTACGGAAACTTGTTTCTAAGTCTGACCGATAAGTTCTGTGGATTGTGTGTTCAATTCTGATTCTGTGTTCAATGATTAAAGTCGCTTAAAGAATATTTGAAGTTGGTATTGTTCTTGGCAGATGCATCAAGTATAACCTTATGTTAGATGACTATACAATAATGGAACCTAATTGCATCTTTTTTTACCGACTGCAGTTAGAATGGAAAGAGATGGATGTTTGTGGATGGCGGTTCTTGTCGTCGTGATGAGAAGAGAATGAACCAGTTATTGTTGTACGGAAGCAATTAAAGAGGTTTTGGAGACACTTTTGCTTTCAATGGAATTCCTGTCATTTCTTTTTGGAACTTCTCGTGAATATGTCAAGGCCCCTGAACTTGTTCAAGTTCTAACATGGAATATTTTAGTACTACTACTACCTTGGCAACCTCTTCTACTGCAACATTTACCTGTATTTCGTAATAAGCATTACCACGACTCACATTCTCTCCTGACATTCCGAAGACTCAAATCAATTAGGGCCAATTACAGAAATGTCAGGTTACAATATGCACGACCTGTGTACGGGCTTGGAGCATGGAGTTATGTAGAAATATGTAAATTCAACTAGCCATTGCAATCTTATGAAAGGATTCTATTCCGAATTAAATTATATATTACATTTATTTATTTCGTTATAAATAAATATTTTATAAATGAAAAAGACACTGATTCATTGTGCTGTATTGATTAAAGTTGTTAGCCAGTCATTCAAATGATACATCTCTATGAAAGAACTTGTGACAAGCAATTCAAAAGCAAATATCATCCGGTACATCACTTCCTAGCGACTTAACAACGAAAGCCCAATAATAACCGTTGATTCTGAAAATCCGTATTGTCCTTTGGATGCTATCAAGACAATAAAAGAAAAGAGAGAGAGAGAGAGAGACTTTAAGCTATGTAAGAAATCAGAGATGAAGAATATCATAATGAAGAAATGATATGATGACATATGTCCCTTTACTCGCTGATCTGTAAGTACGTTGTTTGGAAGCACCAAAATTGGCCTACCCCCTAAAAACATGGCGAGCTGAAGACGGAAAACCTCTTGCTTCATATGGCAATGGCAGCCACCCCATTGCGAGCCATCTTCTTTGTACATATCTTTGCACGACTGTCGATATTTCACTGCCTTCTTCTTAAGATTTTCGCACCCTCTGTGCCGCCCATCACTTCAAACTCATTCTTCATATACAATATCCGTCTTTTGATTCAAAATAGAACCATATGTTTGATTTAGATCCCAACTAAGCTGCTATAACCCATATGTTTTTTGTTAGCGAGGATGCATTTGATTACATATTTTACAGAGTATTTGATTGATGGAGATGATGTAAAAGCTTTACTATTCTTATCCTCATATTTAGGGTGAGAAGCAAAGATATTTGTACTGGACTATCGTATGTGGCCATATCTAAGCAATGGGTACTCATCCAACTTGCTAGCTCGCCTAGCTGCTACCCTCATCACCCAACCTAGGCTGCTCTTAATCATGATATTTTTTTCAACATAAAACAATGTATAAACACCTATCACGCATCACCTTTTTAAAAGCCTCAATTTTAAATATCATTTGATATATAACATAAAAAATAATTTGTATTAAATTTAATTTAAACCATGTAAGGATCATTATTATTGCTTAGTTCTGTAGGGTTGGCATCGTAGAACAAATAATGAAAGAAGTGAAGTGATTATAATTACTCAATGATGGGCACAGGGAACCAACTGCAATTAGCTAAGGGATTATAAATGTCATGTCAGTGTGTCAAATGAATACTTAAATTTAACTATATATTCATGTCAGACCCACTTGCATTTCTTTGTAGATTTGCTTGAATTATTGGGCTCGTGTAAGACTTGGAAGCAAGAACAGAAGAAACCAAGCAAAGAAATTAGCTTGTGGTGATAATGACTCTGAATTTTGGAATCCATTTATGGCTACGATTTCCAATCCTTAGGATCGCAGTCCTTCACATCCCTGTCAGTGCTGGCGGGTCCACCATTCTTTATACTTTCGACCAAAATTCAGAAGATATTAAGCCATATTTATCGGCCTGCATTCCGTCGATAGAAATACTGTGGCTCGGAAGATGTGAATATGGAGTTATCATGTGGATGATTGGACTGTAACAAAAGCTGGCTTGAATTTTCTCGGAAAGGAAAAGAAAGAGCGAAAGAAGAAAAGGGAATATGAGTACAGTTTTTGAGGATAGAGACTTCGTTTTGTTTGATTTGGGCATGAAAATGAAAGCCTAGGCATGATGGAAGGAAGAGAAGAAAGGTAAATAAGTCGGTATGCATGAGTGTGAAATGTGAGAGATCAATATGTCGTCGTTTTAAGATCATCATGTAGCAGCTGGCATGGGTTTGACCTTTCCGCTGTCCGGGACCACGTTAGCCTGTAATATAACGACGTTGTTGATCCTCTTAGTTCTCGCCAATGCTGCAGTTTTCTCAGGTGAATTTCCATTAGCTTTATCATTCATATTTTCATAACCTCTTGATTATCAGATAATGGAAATAAATTATGATTTCAGTTACATAATAAATTTAAATATTAAAAGATTTGATTAATATAAATAACTTTTTTTATTTAAAATGCATAATTTATGTTATAATTTTGATTATTAAGATATCATAAAGAATAATTATTTAAAATAATTAAATCATCGAAATTAATTGATATGAATTCAATCCAAATAAAATTTTTTAAAAAGAACAATAAAACTTTCTTGATATTTGACAGATTCAAGAAAAGAAAGAGCAAAATACAGGAGAAGCAGAAGTTTAGATTGAAGGAACCGAAACCGAGTGGTTGCAGGAGGAAATACGTAGCATGGACTGGCAAAGGGCCACAAGCTAACAAAGGGCATGTGCACCTTTTGTGAGTAGATTAGCTACTGGGGACCATATTTGATCCAGGAGAAGATCCTAAGCTGGACCCCTTTCCTACGATCTTTTCTATCAGTCACACTTGATAATCATTTGCATCACTAGCCAACTCCCTTGAGCTTTTCCCTTATTTTAAAAGGTCACCCACTTCATAATATTTTTTTTTGTTCTTTTATCATCATTTTGTTCGTTTCCATTATCAAATCATGGGATTTTCTTCCATATCATTCCAAACTTTTCAAACTTTTCATTAATTAATCTGATCATTATGAATATCATTCAATTCGAATCAATGCAATCAACTAAAATCTTGATTTTAAAATGTTAATTTTTTTATATCAATTAAGTTTAGTATAAATTATACATGAATGATAGTTTGATTTTATGATTTTTCTAAATTTTTGTAACTGTAATTCTTGAAAAAAGCATCAAATTGCCCTTACGAATGGGATGTAAATGAGTCGAGTCGTTCATGAGCTATTCGGAACTCGATTCGATAAAAGTTCATTTAAAATTGTTTAGTAAAGCTTGATTAATAAATGAACCGAGCTAAAACTAAACAATAATCAACTCGTTTAAGTTCATAAACTGGCTCGATAAGAAGCTCATGAGCTAACTAATTAATTTATGTAAAAAACTTTAATTTTAGATATATAATATATAAATTTATAATCATATAAATATATAAAAAATATTTTTTAATTTAATTATTGATATAAAATTATAAATATCTATAAAATATAATACTTTTATTAATAATTTTTTATTTTTTAAATAAAAAATAAAAAAATATATTAAATTTTATATTTGTTAGACTCGTTTAAGTCTCGATTAAGCTCGTTTAGGCTCACAATATATCAAAAAGTTTGGAAAGCTCGGCTCGAACTCAACTCGATTATAAACAAGTCAAGCATGAACTAGGTAAAGCTCGGCTCGACTTGACTCGACTCATTTACACCCGTACTTACGAACAACTTTTTACATTATCTTTCTTTAACCTTTTAATAAAATGCAATAAAAATAGAAAAAATTCATAAATCAACTACATCATTATTGTCCGATAGGAATAATGAGATCATCCTAAGGATGCTTGGTATCTAAGAGTTGCACATCAATCATAGAACCTTATTTAATAAACGGAACACATTAGCTATATGCATTTAGGTTGAGTAGTAAGAATTCAGAGAAGGATAATTATTCATGGAGAAACATAAAGAATTTTTGGAATAAATTTTTGGTATACATTTTAAATTATCAATTATATATATATATATATATATTATAAGAAGGAAAAGATATTGATGGAAATAATAATACACTGAAAATAAGATATTTAATAATGAGGAGAAAGGGGGGAAAAGTATCGAAGAGAAATCTGACAAAGCATATAAAGTAAAGAATCTCAACAGAAGTAATGAATGGAGTTAATTTAGTTTGACAATTTTCACAATAGTATGGCTTTATAATATGAGCTAAAAGATGGAACGTTAATTATTGGAAAAGGGACCCAAACAAACAGCTATATCGGACGTACGAAGGTGGGGATTCTACCTTAAAATAGGGAAACCTCCTTTTGTCGTTCAGCATATTCCACGTATTCCTGGCCATCATACATTAGGGTTTTATTATTTCCAATTTTATCACATTATAATATCACTGTAACCCTTTTCCTTTTTTTTTTTTTAAAAAAAATCTTATAAATTTGATTTTATTAATTCAAATATCTTTTCTTGTTAAGTTTTAGTCATCACAAGTAATTTAAATGAGTGGTTTAATTCACTTTTTCATTTTTTAATTTTAAGGGTTTAATAGTAATTATATTATAATTTTATTCATCATGTAAATCATTTGAAATTTATAAATTTATCAAGTAAAATTCAGAATTATTCTTCTAATATGTCATTAGATTTTTTTGTTTTTATTTTCATTGAAAATTATCAATTTTTATGTTATTAATTATATCATGCAAAATATTGAAAGTTGATAAAATTCATCAAAAATATATCAAAATTAAAATTCATTATTATTATTATTTTAAAAATATTAATAAACTAAAGCATGCTATTATTTTTATTACGTTAATCCATTCAATAAAAGAAGTCATAGTGTGACTAATAAAATCAAATTTAAAGAGTGTTTTAATTATTTTTTTTGAAAAATAATTACATTATAGTTTGAAGAAAGTTTCGATAATTTACTCTGAAAAATATTGGCATGCATCATTCATGTACTTTTCTATTTTAACCCACACAACTTCATAATTGATTCATTTATGTGATGTAAGATTTTAACTTGTTATCTATTATAATTGCCAGAACTGTTGTTATATGTACTTGAAAGATTTTCGTAAAATAATTCTCGATATTATTTTATTTTTAAAAAATTATTTAAAATACATCTTATTAACGATGATGAAATCGAGATAGTTTAGGTTATAAGTTTTTGATTTTTTAGATAAATTTTAATAAGAAAATTCTCATTTTGGAGGACCATCTATTACTTTATTTATAAAAAAAAAAAATTATGAGTAGGAAAAATAATAAAAGAAAAATTCCATCTTAAGGCCTCTGTAATTAACGCCTCAATCTAAGGTTCATGAGATTGCTAAAAAGGGAAGGAATAAAATCATTTTAATGTTGATGACTTCAAGTGCAAAGCCGGAAGACCCAAAAAACAAAAAACACAACAGAGCCCCATAAAACTAAGTCGGTGACTCGAGCTGACATATTTAGTTGGGTGGGGAAACCTCAAGAAAATTAATACTAAAAATTAAGGAAGACAAATACTAGCAAGTATAAAATTCTGAACCAACAATTATCGCCCTTTTAGTCTACACCAGTAATTTTCTCGTATCATTTTATTCTATCTCGGAAAATAATCTCAATTTCATTTTTAGATGTTTATTATTATTCTCTTTAAACATTTTCAAATATTCTATAATTATTATGTTTCACGATTAGTTAATATTTTACATTAATCAAAATATTATTTTTTCGTTTTAATATAATGCAGTGTTTAAAAATTTAGAGAATGATTTTAGAGGTTCGAGATTAATTGTTTCATTTATTTAATCATTAATTTAAAAACCAGTATTATTGGATGTTTTAACTTAAAATCAATATTTAAGGGATTAAATATTAATAGTAGTAATATTAGTAAAATATCTTACAACTATAATCATTAATTTTATAAAAGAGTGTACAAAAGTATGGGAAATTTTATTTTTTTTTTTAAAAGGAAAGGAAGTGAACTTAAGAATGCAAAAGGAGGTAAAGTCATGAGGTGATTAAATGTTGGGTGGGTGTCTAACAAATGTTTTACAGTTGTAAATTGTATTGTAATCGCAAAGGAATTGAATAAAAATGAAGTCCATTGCATGTAAAGTTGCTTAGATTATAATATTTTAATGTTGGTAAAACCATGATTTCATATCTTATGATTATATTTTTCTTTTATTAGGTACCTTACTTGATCACTTTTACTCTTGTGTTATTAAGGAACAAGAAAGAAAGAGTTAATGACACATATTAATTATACAAAAATGATGCTATTTTAATCTTATTATATCATTTTTTACTAAAATCTGTAACATTCATTAGTATCTATCAAAATATTAAATGATAATAGTAAGACTCATTTCCCTCCTACCACCAAGCAAGACTTGTCATTTTTAGAGCCTCTTGAATACTGCAACAATCCGAATTTGTAATGCATAATACCAAATGAAGAAACACTATCTAGACAAATCCTGCCTAACTCTGATGAATTTTCAAACCAATTTAGATAACCCAGTTGATAATTCTTCATATTAAATCATGGGTTCGATCCGTTTTTAAATGTTTTATGATTTCGAAGAAGAAAATTCGAAAACAAATACAAATAATTTTGATTACTAATGATAGATGTGATACAAATTAAGCATGCTTCCAATGCGGTGATAGTTGATCCAGTTGCTCCAATTATACAAGAACTGGTGGCAGTTTCCCTCATCAATAATGTTAACCTATTTCCTTCTTCTTTTCGCTCACCTCTCTCTCTCATAATACCATATATACACAGTCAAAGCCAACTGGCAACTCTGATTGGTTTTCATATACAGATAAAATAAAAAGGAGGGTCGATATGATAGAACAAAGGACAAAACAAGTCTAGGATTTGAATGTGATTTGTTTTTTTTTTTTTTTTTTTTTTTTGCTTTTGGTTTTTCCACTGCTTTCTCTTCTGCTTATATAGAGAAGATCGTCAAGCCAGTTATCAGTGGCATTTCTTATTTTTCTTTCTTTGATACTGTTTCTTTAATTTGATTGTATCAGTCCATTTTACAAGAAAAATAAATTGTACCCAATTGAGAATGAATCTGTCAGCTTCTCAATGTAGTAGCAGCGGGTGCGAGTCTGGTTGGACATTGTACTTGGATCAATCTTCTATTTCAAGAAATCAGTATCAAAGTTTTGGTGGGTATGTTGATGGGAATAACTATGCAAGAGAAGATGATGAGGAAGAAGATGATGATGATGAAGAAGAAGAGGATTTATCAATGGTATCAGATGCATCTTCTGGTCCTCCGCATTATTGTGAAGATGACGAAGAGTATTGCTTTAATCAATTTGCTGGCAGCAAGAAAAACAAAAGCAAAACGAAGAACCAAGAATGTAGTAGGAGCCATCAGCAATATTCTCATCTTGATGATACTGCCAGTTCTCCTCATGTTATGAGCAAGGCAAGTTTAATTTCCATAAAATATTTATTTACATTATTTTTTGTATCTTTTTTGAAGTTCTTGTGGAATCTTATGGCTTGTTTGATGACTACAATACAGAAAGCAGGAGGCAGAAATAACGAGGCTTCAATAGACCATGTCCTGGAATTTTCACAGGGTTTTTCAGCAACACATTTTAAGGTAACTGTCCATGTATTTTTACCATTTAGTTATATGATTCTTGTAAACGCAAGCGATAATAATGCCAATGCCCTTTTATTTTTCTTGTATTTGCAGGGTAAATCATCACTAAAGAAGCATTTTGGATTCTTGCAATCTGAAAAATCAGGTTCAAAAGAAGCAGGTTTGCCTGGTATATTTCTGGTCCTGATCAGTCATCTTTTTCTCCTTGTTTCTTTCGCTGTTTTGATCATGGGAAATCTTTAAGCATTTCTGTAGCGGCTAATTAATAACAATATACCGGCAGGTGAATTCCAAGGAAGGAAATGGAAATGACAGATACTAGTTATTAGCATAATTTGTCTGAGCCGCTTGAGTCAGTGTGAAGGAAGAAATGGAAGAATGGATGAAAAAGATAAAAAAAAAAAAAAAAAGAGAAAGAAAAAGAAAGAAGAAGAAAAGGAAGGGGAATATAGATCTCAAAGGGATTTTGTTCCTTTCTTTTTTATATTTCGTTCATTTGGAAATTTTCTAGCCCTTTTTAATGTGCTCCTGTCAATGAACTTGGAAACATCCTAAAAACATAATAAATAAATAAATAAAAATAAAGTTCATGCCTTTTAACCTTTTCTCTGCATTTCCCTTCTTCGTTATTTTGTTGTTTTGTGGCAACTAATTCACTTTAGGAAACCATTTGGAGATTTTTTTTAGAACACGAGCATGTCGATGTAATGTATTAGAAAGGGAAGGGAAGAAAGAAGGAAGTTATAGATACAATTATGGAAGTTCATTAGCAGGAAAGGGTAGTGAGTGAATCATGTAAAAGGGGTAAGAAGGAAAAACTGGAAGCTGAAAAGAGATTTTGGGATCTGTGGTCCTTCGAAGAACAGGGTGTCTTGGCGTTAGGCATTAATAAGAGGAAGGAACGGGTATCCATCCCACATGCCTCGACCCAACCACACACGTGCAACAGAGAGCAAGGACTCTTAAAGAGAGGGCCACAAACAAAAGCTACTACTAGCTAAGGCAAAACACCAATCTTCCAGGCCAATTGATGGGTGGCCCACCCTTTCTTTTCTTTCCACTATAGCCAATGCCAGGCTAGCTCAAACACTAGGTGAAGTTTGTAAATTGGGTAAAAGTATGCATGTATGGCTTTCTATAGTCTGGCCGAGCAAATTTTTCTGATGGAAGAAACCCACCAAAAGGGACCGGAACAGAAGCAGCTCATTCATCCCCCACCACCCTTGGTTGCTACCCGCTAAGAATGTGATCCATACATAATTTCCCTTGCAATTATTGAACTTTCCTTTTCGTTTTTTTAAAAATCTTTTGGCTTTGGTGGGTTTCTACTTTCCTTCCCAATCTCTCATTCTGAAGGGATTCCTAGTCTCATCCTCAAAATCAGCACCCATGTCTTGGAAAAGGCCTCAGATTTAGGAAAAAGACAATAACTTCGCCTGTGTCCTCTCGAGCATCAATCAATCAATCCCTTCTCTTCTCCTGGCTTTCACTTCACTGAAACAACTTGACAGCAAAACCTAGAGTTCAATTTACACGTAATTCTGAATCATAATCAGATGTGTCAATTAATAAATGCATCATTGATCAGGTCAGGACCCAAAAAGCTACGTAACAGGGGAAGGAAGGGAGGAACTGTGGCTGCTTGTTGGTAAGATTAAGAAATAAGAGCTACCAGGAAGAATCTTTGGCAGAATTGTCAGGGCCTACTTCAGCTTTAAGATAAAAGTGTTTTCTATGAAATTATAGTTAATTGACACATAATGCCTGGAAATCTTGAATGAGTACACCTCATCAATGGGACTGGCAATAATAATTGTGATGAGCTGAAACCGACTTGTCGTTTTGCTCATCTCTGAGCCCTTCAAATACAATCTCTGTCGCTTTCGTGGCCGTATTATCAACAGTGATCAACTTGGTTCAGGTTCATGGTACACGTAAACCTTATCAGCACAGGTATTCCCATATCTACATAGTACGGCCTAGAAGCTTGGAACATATCTTCTAATCAACACACGTATGTCAATTCCATAAAATATATTTATCTCAATCTAATTTATATTTTGTAAGTACTAGTCAAAATAATTAATATATTTAAATAAATAAAAAATAAAAAATAGAATGGAAAGATAATTCACCAATGCTTAAATAATTATTTGATTTGAAGACCATCTAACATAACCAAGAAAATTATTGAAGGAAGATAGAAGTTGAAGACGAGTTCTATATTGAAGAAAAGTACACTCATTAATATGTTGTCTCATGTATAAATTCTACCTCACTAAAATCATCTTTTTATTTAACGCTGTATGAATAGATTCATGGTCAACTTAACTTAAATTCCATGCATGTATTGCATCACACCCCCCCACCTTATCTTAATCTCTCTTTCCAGTACTTTTCATATTTCATTCTATTTTCACTATTTAAATAAAAATCAATATATAAAATATGAAATTATAAAAATATCGTACCACGTGCAATAACCTTTTCGATGCAATCATCAGCATCGATTAACAAACTTTATTTAAAATTGAAAATATCAAAAAAATCAATAATATTTAATATTTTTAATTTTTAATTTAGTTACAGATATTATAAAATTAAAAAATTGAATTGTAAAATGATGTTATTTTATATCAATTATATGATTTTAATTGTTATAGATTTAATTTTTGATCTATTCAATTCAATTTATTTATTTTTAATAATTTCAATTTAAGTTCAATTTTTATTTATTTAATTCAATCCAAAATTGTTGCATTTCAAAAATACATAAGGAATTATTATTATTATTTAAAAATTCTTAAATGGATTATTTTGAAAAATAGATTACATCAAAAAAAATTTTAATTACTCAAGATATATATATATATATTTTTAGGGTTACATGTCTGGTTATTTTAAATTCCCACTGTGCATGTTGTTGTTGAGGATTTTTAAGAAAGCAGTATGTCCATAATTGTCTGTTCAAGGGAAGAAGGGGGGGGGGGGGGGGGGGGGG
>CANYBF012826289.1:0-26278 GCA_948192965.1 Dalechampia spathulata | reverse complement strand
TACGGGACTTCTGCAGCATACTCCGGCTCCTTTTAGCTTGTGTAGCTAGGGTGGCAGTAGTTTGTAGTCTTGTACTCATTATATAACTTTTGGTGGTATTTTGTATACACTCACGTATTGTAAACAGGTTTTGTATATATGTAATACAGTAAGCCTATTTTTGTTTATGGATTGTGTGTTTGTTGTATGATGAATGGATCCCGGGTATATGCTTGCGCATCACGTTGTACGTTGCACAACCACCATTAGGCTTAGAGACGTATCCCCATACGACGTTTGCATGATGTATCCCTGGCGGTGCAGGCACTGGTCTTCCTTGAGGGCCGCTGTCTGTGTCGCGGGAGCATGTCCTCCTGGGTATGGGCCAGGTGTGACAGTCACTCTCCTTTAAAGATCATTAAAAGCATAATAGGATGTGGAAGAATGAGACATCAAAGTGTTTCACCCATCATATTCCTAAATTACATAAATTAAATATAAATAGAAAATTCTTATTCTACCCTTGAGTAGGGAAAACCTCTACCCTTAACAACGAGCTCACAAACAAGTTAGCTCACGAACTTACACGAATCGAGTATCAATGAACTTAAACTCGACTCGTTTACAAATCGAGCTTCAAAATCAAGCTTGAGCTTAACTTATTTAACTGAATGAATGAGCTCAAATGAGCTATTATCGAGTTAAGTATCGAGTGCTCATAAATGGTTGATAAAGATTATTTTAAGTTAATTGCATGTTTTTAAAAAATTAACTTTTGTAAATTATTTTTAAAAAAGATTTATATATAATTTTTCAAATAATAATTCTAATGAAAAATAAAAAGTTAGATGGCTTTTTTAAACATAATCTCAAATGAAACCTTAGTAGGAAAATATGAATGCAAAAATTGATCCAGTCAAACTAATTTAGTTCTATTTGAATTTTTTTAAAATCTAACAAATTTTTATTTTGATTTAGTTTTATAAAAATATAATTTTCAGTTTAGAAATATTTGAGAAAATATGTCAAAAATGAATTTATTTTGATTCAAAAAATTCAAATTATCAAAATTTTTATTTAATTTGATTTCAAAAATAAAATTAAAATCAAAGAAGGATTAGAAAAGTACTTAACTCTTAATGAACCGAGAAAGAGGATGAAAAGAAAAAAAAATCAAACTTATTATAAGACTGTTATTTTTCTAATTATCAGCGATTAAATCCTTCGAGTAATCTGGTGTTGTAGTGTGTATAAAATCTCCAATGAGCCCAAAAGAAACAGACGACTCTTTCAGGCATCGAGTCCAGTTATAACCGTACGAGACTGGGCTCGACTGTTCTAAGGGTCCGTTTGACGTGATTACATCTTTGGCAGGCCAGCAATTATCTCCGTCAGTAGCATGAAAGCAGAAACCATCAAAATTGCCTATAAACTGAGCTTGAAAAGTTTGTCAAATGCAGATTTTCACTTGCAGCCTTTGCAAATATAAGGTGCCCCTGACCTGAATGTTCCATACCAGGCATCTTATCTACCATGAAATCTTAGCTATATAGAATAAACTAATGAAGAAGCAATGAAAGAAGGTTGCAGATCTTTTTACAATGGTAACAACCAGTATCCAAAGGTAAACAGACAACCCAATTGGAAAATGAACAATTCGCATGTTAGTTCATAAATTAAACCGACCATCCTCCTTGTATCAGTCTCAATGTTTATCAACACATCACAGACAAGACCCGAAAAACTAAACGTTCTGAGAGGTATGAATACCATCTAAAGAGAGCCACCTCGCAGGGCAAGAACCAGATGAAGAACAGAACCACCCTCAATATTATAGTCACGAGCTGTCTTGTCGTCTGCAAGCTGCTTCCCTGCATAAATAAGCCTGTAGCAAATGACAAGAGTCAATGCAAAGAACTCATTTCATCATATAACTCCACGCATCTGTTATCAAAGTGAACATATCCAAAGCAAGTCCGGTGAATCTAGACCATTACAGCTTGAGAAAGCAATGGTATTGCACAGAGTCTTAGAGAGATAATTAGGCAATCAAGCTTTAGTGCTTGTAATTCACAAGAACAAACTGGAAAATCCAGGTTCAGAGATGACATGATTTAGAGAAAGTCAAATGGTGAAATACGAGAAAGCATGCAAATGAAATCTTTTTTAATACAGTTTAGAGAATGGAATAAGATGAAAATGAAGACCTCTGCTGAACAGGAGGAATGCCTTCTTTCTCCTCGACCCGTTCCTTGATGCGATCGATGGTATCAGTGGGCTCGATATCAATTTCAATCTCTTTACCAGTAAGAGTCTTGACTTTAATCATAGTTCCTCCTCTAAGCCTCAAAACAAGATGAAGTGTCGACTCCTTCTGGATATTATAGTCAGCAAGAGTGCGCCCATCTTCCAATTGCTTACCAGCAAATATCAATCTTTGCTGGTCAGGAGGGATCCCTTCCTTGTCCTGATAATAAATACGCACATCAACCATCAATTTCACTCCACAGGAGCTCACAAACTCTCCCAAATCAGATTCTCATAACATTATCGGTTTTGACTTAAACTGGATTATCTATCTATTTCTATTAGATAGCATACATCCCCGGTAGAAAAAGGTATAAACTTTTCAATCTTGCGGCAATTTCAGTAACTCCTCCGGGTAACGCCCGAAATACTGGCAAGTAGAAGAACAAATCGTATGCCCACAAAAGCAAATACAGTTTTTGAGCAACAAACAATCTTAAAGCAACAATTTCGCATGACAACGGATAAAATTAAACGAAAGAAGCAAAAAGAAAAATAAAAAAAAAAAGAAACAAAAACCTGAATCTTGGCCTTGACGTTGTCGATGGTATCGCTACTCTCGACCTCAAGAGTAATCGTCTTTCCAGTGAGGGTCTTGACAAAGATCTGCATCTTTTCCTTTTATTGGGTACTACTGCGGTTGTGACACCAAGGATTGTCTAAGCCGAAGGCGATGAACAACGAGTAGCGTGGAATCGTTCCTGTTTTGTTCAAGAAATTCCGAAGGGGCATAATAGTGGGGCCCATTGGCTTTATTTCAAAACCAGGGTCCCTTATCTCTCATTCCAATACGAAAAAAATCCATTCTAACCCCCTAACTTTTTCATTCTTAGCTTGTAGATTTATTAAAATAAATTTGATACATTTAGATCCTTTTTAGTATTCAATTCAGTCCTCTAATAAAATTACAATTATTCAAATTAAAATAAAAATCATCCTTTGATTAATGTATTAATTTATATTTTTTATTGTAAATGTAAGATTTTACGAGTCATAGAAAAATATGAAAAACACTTGAAGAGTGATTCATACGAGAATTACTATTTCTATTTTTATATTGAAAATGGATGAATTGGGCATAACATTAATCGCAATAAAAATTAATTATCTGAAAATGAAAGAAGCAATCACACAAAGTATCATTTCCTTTCCTTTAATAGATTTTTATACTTTTACTATTAAAAATGCTTAATTGTTTATTAATATAATAATTTTTCATCGTATAAAATCTAAAAAGAAATATATATATATATATATATAGGATGTTAAAATGGTACGGATAATTTTGAAATTTTGTTTTAGAAAAAGGAAAACAGATGGGAAAATATATGAGAAATGGAAGGCAGAAAAGTTTTGGTTCAAGAAATTAAAAGGGCATTAAATACTGAGAATAGAGAGGATCAAATTTGAAAATAAATGCGCTGCAACAATACTATTAATATGGACATTAACCGCCGAATATTTAGTCTATTATTTAATGCTTTCCTTCCATTTTGGTTTTTTTATTTATTTTTAAAAAATGTAATTGTAATTAACCCCACTATTTCAAAATCTTCTTATTAGTATTTCATATTCTTAATTTGAATACCATCCATTTCAGTAGTGGTTATTCATTATCGTATGCATGATCACTATTATATTACAAGTATATTCTGGATAAATAAATAATTAAGAAAAGAAAAGGATAGAAATGGTAAGGGTGTCGTGAAGCTCATGGGTTCGTCAGGAAGTCATCATCAGGAGAGGGGGTTTGGGGGAATTTAATGTTGCATTAAAAAGGTATAGGGGAGATGTCTTAAATGGCTACACCCTCCTTGAATATAAACATTTACCACCTAATCACTCTCATAAATGCTCGCATTTATTATTATTTTCTATTTAATTTCTTGTGCCTCAAGTCTTCCCACCCCCTTCCCAATTTTATACCTTCTTCTATTTTTCCTGTTTTAGTTCTCCTTATACCTTCTTGTCTTATGTATTACTCTACAATTGCTTATTTTTCTACTATTCATAAATATATTTATTTATTTTTATATATTACATTTTAATAAAATAATATCAATCAAATTATTTCAATGAATATTTACAAAAATCTATAATTATTACTGGTACAGTTTTAATGAGTTTTATCTAATTTAAACTTAATCATTTTATATTGAATTAAGCTTAATTTAAATTTTTTAAATTTTGTTTATATATATTATTAACTTAAACAAGTTTAATCAATAAATTATTAATTATTTAATTTAATTTTACACTAATAATTGACTTAAAAATTATTTTATATATTAAATTAAATTAATTATGATGGTAGATTTATAAATTATGTATTTATAAATGAATTGATAAAATATCTTAGAAATGAATTTCAAATAACTCGTGCTTGCATGGTTTTCATCTTATCCGAATAAAACCAGTTATAAAAATTGCAAGGGCGAAATTGAAAGATAGTGAAGGGGCCTACGTCGAAGGATTGCTGGTGTCTCAAACATCCATATGGTAAAAGGAACATACAAGATTTTCGGACCGAAATGGCATAAATATGAGTACGTGAATGGCCATATAACATTAACCTGATCCAAAACCATCATTGCTTCATAAATTTACTTTACTGTCTGAAATCATAATCTGTCAGCAAAGCTAACAAGTTGTCTGCTGCTAATAGCATAACAATATTTCAAGGATTAATTACAGTACTGAATCCAGTCCACTGAAGGGAAAGATTCAACGGTGTGCTTATAATTCAATGGAGAAGAAAAGGTTGGTCATTCATGCATTTCATTTAACCAGTCCGTGCAAGAAGAAAATGAATGGAAGAAAGCAGAGAAATTAGATGGAAATGGAGGGGCAGATGTTCAAATATGAAGAATGAATCAATGTCTATTATGTGGAGTAAGATTTCAAAGCAATAAATGCCACCATTTACTAAGATGCCTTCGCTTTCTTGAATTCTCCTCCCACAACCTAAACTTTTTCCACGTACCATTAATATTGCATAACTTTGATTTAACCCACATAATTTAATGGTTCAATTAATCTAATCTCTTATATATGCGGAACACGCCTTATTCTTATTTATTTATCATGTTTTTTTGAAAGAACCCTTCTGTTCTATCCCCTCCTTGACCTTGATATCTCTCTGTTTCTCCATTTTTCTTTCTAAAGAAGAAGCAGCTTTTTGGTTATGGCCGCTGATGTGAGCAATCTTTTTAGGGTATTGAATGGTTATAAAGATGATCGCACGGCTACTCATGAGGCTGTTGGAGGGGATTCAATGGGTTTGAGTACCAGAGATTTGCTTGGTGGCGGTGGTTCTTCCGAAGTTGAGTCTCAAGAATTGGACCTTGACTTGCATGTGCCAAGTGGCTGGGAAAAGAGACTTGACTTGAAGGTATTGATTTTATTATCTTGTCATTTGTTTGTTTCTTGAGAAATTTCAAGGAAGCGAGTTTTCTCGGTAAACTGGTTTATGGTCATGTCTACGTGTGTTGAAACTTGACGGATATGGAATTTTGTTTTCTCTTGTCATTTTGATTTCTTTGTGATATTGATTTTGATTTCTAGTCAAAAACCGCTAACAGTAATCCATCTAAATCGGAGTTATGGATGAAAGTAATCATGCAAAGCCGGAAAGCTTCTCTTTACCTTCTTCTCGATTAGATTACGATCAGCAAATTGAACAGTTATTTATTTGAATAGAAGTTCATCACCCTTAATAATGGTCCTGTTATCTGTATTCATTACTTGTTGTCACCTTTAAATTCTCTTCAATGGAAATCAGAACGACCCCTCCAGTTTCTGATAACAACAATCTCTCATCAATTAATCGGCATGACCCGAATTCCGATTTCTTGTTTTTTTCTTTTTTTTTGGGTTTGCCAGTTGTTTTGGACGGTATTATTTATTTTTGTGTAATTGTTGCAGTCAGGGCAGGTTTATATACAAAAATGCAATTCATCAGATTCACCTTCGTCATCCTCGGATCAAACCAATCAAACAGTGTCAAAGCTTCGAGACTTAAACTCCCCACCATCGCCTTCCAAGATAACGTTAAATCTTTTCGATGAAAGCAGCTTGGAACTGAAGTTAGCTTCATCATCATCATCAGCGGCAACATCATCGAGCAATTATCAAAGTGTTTGCACGCTAGACAAAGTTAAATTCGCACTTGAAAGAGCAGAGAAGGAACCAACGATCAAGAAACGATCATGGGTTTGGAAAACATCATTATCACCGTCATATTCGTCATCATCCTCTTCGGTTAAAGAAATTCAAGAAGAGAAGATAGAAGAGAAAGCGACGGTAGCCTCACCGACGGCAGTGGGGTGTCCAGGCTGCTTATCGTACGTGCTGATAATGAAAAATAACCCCAGGTGTCCAAGATGCAACACGGTGGTGGCCCTGCCGCAGGCGAAGAAGCCTCGCCTGGATCTCAACATATCCATTTGAGATGGATCACAGCAGTAAATTACGATGGCTTGAGATTTCATAGTTATTATGATTTTGTAAATGAAATGTGGAATTTAATTAAGGGGGTAGATGATAGATATAGGATTTGGAAGCTGATAAGCAATCTCTTTTTTTTTTTTTTTTGGCTTTGTATTCAATATAATTAACCCTAACCGATTTATGTTTCCATATCCATATATATCCAATTTTTGCATTTGACTCTTCCACTGACTGCAAACTTGCATGGCATGATATTAATTAGATCGCAGAAGGTTAAAATAAAATAAACAAATACGTATTAATTTTCTTGGTACATGTATAATGTTCATTAACTATTATATCAATTTATTCTCGTAATTGATCATTATATTCTTTTGGAATTATGATATATATATATATATATATATATATAATAAGGTTAAATTAAATCTGACCAAATTGTACAACTGAGCTGCTATTAATTTTTTAAAAAATCATAAAATCTCTGGCCTATACGTAAAACCCAAATGGGTCGGGGCGAGGGGTTGGAGTCCATTAAAGGAAAATAATTAATAATAGACTGCGACTTATATCCATGCAATTGATGGCAACACGTCCTGCTCCAAATTCTTTACTCTTCCTTGCTTATATGCTCTTTTCAAACACAATGCTTTCTCTATTTTCTTTATTTTTCATTTTATGATTCAACATGATATCCAAATATACGAATTAATTTTAAATTAAAAGGAGTTTGAATATGATAATGAAAATGGAATCGAACACACTCGGTCAAAGTCACGAGGCTTTTAATGGAGGCTGAATGAAAGTTAATTAAATCCCATTTACTAGTCCAATTCATCATTCTTACCTAACTCTCTCTCTTTAAATACCAATTTAATCATTTCTATGATCATTTTTTATTTCCAAATAATCATCCATTTAATATTAAAAAAATATACAATTCTTCTATTTAATTTTTGTCTACAAACACTTATTCCATCCTAATTAGCTTAGATATCATAACTCACTCGAATATTTTACTTCCAAGGTTGTTAGCAAAATAATATACTAACAAATGGTTTATTTTATATTAATAAACTTAACAAATTTAACACTTTGGTACTTTTATCATTTATCATATTTTATCAAATGTTGTCATAGAAAAAGATGAATAATTTGATGAGTAGATTGTAGAGAAATAATGGAAAGGGCTACAGGATAAAAGCACCCTCTTTCAATGAATTGAAAAGAGCATTTACCTAAACTTCATTAAACTTCCACATTCATTTAATTATTCCATCTGAATTTTTTCTTTTTATTAAGGGGAATTAAAGATCAGTTTATTGTGCACCTAACCTTCATTTAATGCCAATTACATTTGTCTTTAAAGTTGCTTACCTACCATCAATCTCACCCTCTTCTTATTTTAACCCCCCAACATCTCTTTTTATAATTCCCCCACCTCCCCAAATTAAGGTATCTTTTTGTTTAATGATTTTAAGAATCAATCATATAAAGTTTTTCCAGTGTATGAATCTCAATTATATATAGTTTTAATCATCAAAATTATAATATAATTTTATGCCTATTAAGTTTATAAATTCAAGATAAATAAATTTTAAATGATGACATCGAGCACAAGGTAAATCAACTCCTATTAGTCTCTCAAATAATAATGATCGAATTAATGACGGATATATATTTTATGACGGCATAAAGTCCATCTCTAAATAGAGATGGAATTAGAGACTAGAGGAAAATTTGTTTCTATATTACAATGGTATTGTTGATAGCTATTGATCGTTGATAAAATGACTGACAGGTTCATCATCAATTTTGTCTCCAAATGTGATGGATATGGTGACGGATATTATTGTCTATCATTATTTTAATTATTCATCATCATTTTATCTCCTTTTCGTTGCCTTTTAACGACGAAAATATGTTCGTTGCTAAATCTATCATAATCATGCATTTCTCTTATAGTAACTATAAATAATAACTTCTTTTGAATATAATTGTATTATGCTTTTCAAGAGATAACTCTTCTTAAAATCCATTACTTTATATATATATATTTTTTATTGTTTAAAAAAATTGATTATGAAAATATACTGATAGATTTTTAAAAATTCATTTATGTTTCTTTAAAATAAAAAAAATTAAATGAAAACAAGAATTTTCAATTTCATAAATTACTTATATATTTTACAAACCAAATAATTTAATATTAAAATTACATAAAATTTATAAATTTCATCAAAAAAAATATTTCGAACCAAATGATGGAAATAACCATGATTAGAGTAGAGTGAGGGGTGTGACATTCTAACCAATAAATAATTATACATATATATGTGCAAATAAAACTTTATTATAACTTTGTTATCAAATTGAATGTAGCAACTTTCTAACCAACTTTCCGTATATAAAATACATGTTATAGTTGAAGCAATTAATTCATCTATTACCCATTCGGGCATTAAAAGTTGGCTTATTAGTGGTAAAAACAAACACAATACCATATCCTACACTGCCTCAACTATATCACATGACGTAATTAATAATTCATATATTATAATTATACTACAAGGTTTTCGATCATTGATTTATGTGGAGCCTCCCCTTTCATTCGTCCTTTTTATATGAATTCGGGCCCTAAACATCCACCCACATTGGTTATTTTTTCATAAATTATAAACACCTTAATATAATAATAATAATTATTATTATTATTATTATTTATAAATACAGAGGTTAATGAACCCAATCATGGTTCAATTTATTTTTACAAAAACTATATAATAAGTCACGATTAAATTTTAAAATAATGTTTTTTTTTTTGACATTAAATTGTATTTTAGCAAAGTACTGTATGCGTTTTTAGATTTGTCACTGTCAGCGCGAAAGTTAGTTCACCCTCTAACATTTATAATGCTTTTGGATGCCTATATAATATTAAACGATGAAAATTAATAATCATGTATTTTTTTTTTAAAAAAAATCATAATTAAATATTAAATATTAATAATATTTATCGTTCATGTGATTTTATCAATCGCAGTATAAAAAAATTATATAATGAAGTATAGTAAATAAAAATAATTTTTTAAAAAATAAAGTATTTAATAAAAGAAAATTAAATTGGGTGCAATGAAAGGCGAGTCCACCAGAAAATTAAATGATGATGCCATATGGTTACTGCCTTAATTTATCGCTTGATGCTGTGGGCATGTCCCTTCTTTTATGACCGTTGACCCCTCGGCTTTGCTTTGACAATATTATTAATTGCATTTTTTTTTTATTAAATCTCAATTAAAAATCCACTGATGGGTACCATCATCTAATAAATTTTGGAATTAATATTGAATTATATTTAGTATCACATGATGTCAAATCCAATTTTGATTATCATAATAATAATGTATCACTTTTCCATCATGAAATTCATTTATAGTCATTAATTTTAATATTAATCAAGCATATATAATACAGTTTAATCTAATGTCTATTTCATATATTTATAGATTCATTTATAAATCTCAACTTAATATTACGCATCAGCATGCTCATAAATAATAATAAAAATAATTATTTTTTATTAAATTATTATATCCTAATTAAAATATTATTCATGTAATATTTATGTCATCCTTTTTTTTTGCTAAAAAAATACTAAAAATCTGGTCAAGAAGTTAGATCAACTAATCAAAAGCATCCAGCTTTGATGATGCAGTTGAACTTTGAAAGCCTTTTTTACAAAAAGATATTTATACAGATTGAATTTAATAACTTGAAATATATATATATATATATATATAACATTTTTAATTATATTATAAATTAAAGTCATATTTAAATAAGTGTCTGTTGGATTTTATAGGAAGAAGAAGCCTGGGAGGGTGCATCCGAGACTGCCATAGCTTTTGTCGAATTAAAAGTATAAAAGTTGGTGGGACCATTTCGTCTGTTTAACGTAATCTTTATTTATTTGACTGGGCTTTCTAATCATTTTATATTTGTTTTTAGTATACAAATCGCTATATTCTGTTCAAAAAAAAAAAATGGCTATATGACTAAAGCCCCGAAAGCCCAACCCAGCCCATACCAGAAAAACCCCCCTCCCATCTCAATGACAATAAACCCTAAACCCCATTCTCCGTACCTGAACTGGACCTTTGCCGCTCGTTCAGTGAAACAGAAGATGACGAAAAAGAAGTCGAAGCAGAAGGTAGTGTTACCGCCGGAACTGCCGCCGGAAATCAGGGAGGACGAAATAGAGGTTTCCGATGAGGATTTGCAGTTCGTCAATGAGAATCTTGATTATGCTGGCTTTGTTTCTCGGTTGGACACCGATTCCATCACTAGGTTCCTCCTCTACCTATCTCTCGCTCAAGATAATCTTTCTGTTTCTCTTCTTTCTTTTGTAATTGTTATTACCATTTGACAATGCTGATTTTATTCAACATAAGGCACGTGAGTCGCATAGCTCATTTGGAAGGAGATGAAATAGAGGCCGCATACGAGAAGCGATTAAAGAAGTCAGAAAAACAGAAAAAACAGGAAGACGAAGAGGAAAATCGGATTGAATTTGATGCGCTTCCCGTCAAAACACTTGATGGAAAACTTCACTATCGTGAATGTAATTTTTGCTTATTCTTAGCTGCTGTAATTCATCATTCCATGAAAAATAATTTGCATGCAAGCTCGAGGAGTTACATCATTGCTGTTGTTTGAAAATTTTTAGTGTCGAAGAAATCAGAAGATGGAGAAGAGGATGGCAATGGCAGCGGTGGTGCTGATGAAGGTCTAATGAAGTTGACTAAAGCAGAAAGGAGAGCTAAGTTGAAAAAGAGCAAGAAAGAGGCCAAGAAGCAGGGAAAGGATTTAGAAAAAACTGAACAAGTAGAACAAACACCGCAAGCGGCTGTTCTGGTATTGTCACTGATATTGGATTTGCTTTACTCAAGCGTAGTATGTCCTTTAGAGTGAATTTGGCCTAATAGGTTAGCTCATCTCATGCTCTTAGACATCACAATTTGATACATGATTACAAGGATTATGTTTTTTTTTTGTACAAAAAATGCTATTCTTTGCTTATTTATTTTCTGGATTGTTATGGTTATAAGTAACTAGCACAACATGTTAATCTATCGTTCTTCTTGTGAAGATCTCAACTACTTATGTAATGTATCACTTGACATGTCCCTTGTTATTTTTTCTTAGAGATGCTAAACGTCACATAATGCTGAACTATTTATAAGCTTAAAATGTAGATATTTTTTGTAATTTATTATTTTCCATTGCATATCAATCTATCTGATCAGTATTCTTTCTTTCATTTGGAGCAGACTGCAGAATTCTTTAGTTTTGTGAATCTTATGATTGCCATTCATTCTTTTCTTTAGGCTGAGGTGCAGGAAGATCTTACAGCTGAAGAATCTTTTGAAAGAAAGAAGGTTAAATTGGCTGAGCTGGGAGTAGCATTGCTGGCAGATCCAGAGTCCAATATAAAATCTCTTAAAGAAATGTTTCAGTTTTGTAAGGATGATGACCATGCTATTGTTAAACTTGGATTGTTATCCATGTTGGCTGTTTTTAAGGACATCATTCCGGGGTCAGTTCCCTGCATTTTATTGTTGTTGTTGTTATTGTTATTGTTATTGTTATTATTTTGTTTTATTGCATAGAAAAAGTTATAGCTCATGTTGCTTTTAAATACAATTGACAGATACCGGATTAGGCTCCCTACTGAAAAGGAGCTAGAAATGAAAGTTTCCAAGGAAGTTAAGAAGATGAGGTTCTATGAATCAACACTTCTGTCTACATACAAGGTTTACCTTTGTGCTCTTTGTTCATTCAAAACTAGTTCAAAGTTTTAAAATCATGATATATGTAATGATTTACTTTTTTCTTCTTCTTCATTACCATTATTTGTTTCCTTGCAAGTAAAGAAGAATGATTTTGCTCAAAAAAGGGGGGAAAAAGGGGTTTGATTTATTGACCCTTTTATTTAATTTCAGATGCCTTCGATGAGACACTTTTAATTTCAGATGCCTTAATATTATAATTCTATTTTCCAACTATCTTTAACTCCAAAATTGCCAAGATAGATCTTTTTTCTTTGTTTTAAGATATTTTCTTGGGAATGATCTTAACAGGCATACTTGCAAAGGCTAATAGTGTTGGAGAAACGCACCAAATTTCAGCATGTAGCTGTCCGCTGCATCTGTATTTTACTTGAAGCTGTGCCCCATTTCAACTTCCGTGAGAACTTGTTAGAGGCTGTCGTTGAAAATCTGGGCTCTTCAGATGATGTCATAAGGTATCACTGTAACCTATCTCATCTCTGTTGATTTTCAAATTTTTCAAAACAATAGATTGTGTTGTATGGGTGAGTGTCAAATTGGAGGAAACATGATAAGGTGGATGAAGATTCTAGTGGGGGGGGGGAAGATATAATTTAATTATTTTACCTGATTCTTCTTGTCTATATCTTCAGCCAATCGTTGTATCCTTTGTAATTTGTGCTTTTCATACCAATGATCAATCCTATTTTGTGTTTTAATAGTGGCCTATAGGTCAAATGTCTAAGGCATTGGAATAGCCTTTTTGCAAATGCAAGTAGGAGTATGCATATTCATGCCTCTACCCTCCATCTATCCCTGTAATTGGGATGGAGGTTTCGTGGACAGCATGAGCCTTAATTCTATTGGTAATTTTTGTAACTGATACTGACAAAAGTTTCCTATTTTTCTTCATATGGCAATCATCTACTGAATAGTCAGAAGCTGATTTTTCACCAGATAATTATGCTCTAGTTGTGCTCCCCCTTGATAGTGTGTTGGGAATGTAACATTGTTTATGGAGCCTGTTTTTTAGCCGTTATTGTTTTGAATCAGACTGATTTAAAGAGCAGTGCTTAACTCCCAGATAAATATTATTTTCTATGCAATTTATGCCAGCTTCAAATATTACAAACCAGGCATGCATGCTTTACATTTTTAACAGGAAACTTTGTTGTGGTGCCATCAAGTCAATTTTTTCCAATGAGGGAAAGCATAGTGGTGAAGCTACTGTGGAAGCTGTCCGTTTAATAGCTGACCATGTTAAATCTCAAAATTGTCAATTGCATGCTGATTCTGTTGAGGTATAAGCTTTTTAATTTTTTCAATTTTTTCCGTAGCTGTTTTTGTTGGATGACTAGTCACAGGACATTCTGGTATTTATCATTTTCATAGTAGTCTTAAAACTACGGCAGAATTGTTTTGCCTAGCATAATAGACTTTTCATAGAAGTGCATTCATCAAATCCTATTACTTTAGTCTACTGGATATGCATTGATACAATTGCAGCCTTAGAATTTCCGCATAATTCCTTCTGGTTCCTATGCTCTGCATCTTTTTAAGCGTTGGTTCCTAGCACCTGATGCAGAATGGTTTGCGCAAGCATCTCAACTATTATCCATGTAGATGCGAGATGGAATATTTGTTTCATTCTTTAGGTGTATGCTGGGCACTATTTGACAAAGTATAATTGCATTGATGAGAAGATGATACTGTATGATGAGAAATTTCCAGTGGGTGGAGCAAATAGTTAAATAAGGCATTTGCACCTTTCAACCATAAATAGTTCAATAAAAAACTACTGTCAGTCAGTTTCTTTTTTTCTTGTGAGTCTCTTCAATTCCCCTTCAATTGTTCATTTGTTGATACCTTTATCAGGTTTTCTTGTCATTGAACTTCGATGAAGATCTTGGAAAGCATGAAGAACAGGAGAAAGAAAATAATGTTAAAAACAAGAAAAAGAGAAAGAGAAAGAATATTGAGGAACCACGTCAATTGCAAGGAAGTGATAAAAAAATAAGTAGGAAAGAGTTGATGACAAGAATGACAGAAGAGGTACCTTTTTTCATGCCTATTTAACAAATATACTTATGCAATTTTTTTCTATTTTATGATGGCATCAATTTTGGCTTTATATAGGTTGCTGCTGATTATAAGACTGCTGCTTTTACCCCAGATGTTAAAGAACGGAGACGGATGCAAGCAGAGACACTCTCTGCTGTATTTGAAACTTATTTTCGCATCTTGAAGCAAACCATGCAGTCAATGACAGCCAGGTTTGTTAAAATGTAAAAGTAGCTCTTGAGAAGTTAGATACCTGGTTCAGCATGATTATCTTGATTCTCTCTTGAAACCACTGTTTCTTTTTAAAGCAGACATAAATTGCTTGAATTGAAATGGGATTGCCAGTTGATAAGTGACAGTGAATTCAAGGTTGAAGAGAATAATCAAGGAAAAATAAAATAGTTTCTGTCAAATTTTAGTTTTCCTATTGAGAAGGGCCTTTAATAATATCTTGGCCTGAAATTCATATATGAATAATTGTTTGCTGTTGCTTGACTTTCGCTTACCCGTCTTGGCTTTCTGTGTTTTTAATTCTATTGCTCCAGTTCTGAAGCCAATGGTAATTTGGCTGCGGATGCACCTGCGGACCACCCGCTTCTAGCTCCTTGCCTGAATGGATTGGGGAAGTTCTCTCATCTAATAGATTTGGATTACATCGAAGATCTTATGAATTATTTGAAAAAGCTTGCTGGTGGTGGTATCCAGTCTGATGGTTCCTCTGAAAAGAATTTTAAGATCCTGAGTGTATCTGAACGACTTCGATGCTGCATTGTTGCATTTAAAGTGATGAAGAGCAATTTAGATGCTCTAAATGTTGATTTACAGGGATTCTTTGTCCTCCTGTACAATCTCATACTTGAGTACAGGCCTGGAAGGTTTGCACTACTATTGCTGCACATGAAACTGGCAGATGACCCTTGTAAAAAAATTTTCATTCCTTTGTGATTGTGCTTTTGCAGAGATCAAGGTGCAGTGTTGGCAGAAGCTTTGAAGATTATGTTATGTGAAGATCGACAGCATGACATGCAAAAGGCTGCTGCATTTGCAAAACGTTTGGCAACATTCCCATTGTGCTTCGGATCAGCGGAATCCATGGCTGGTGTGCTGTAGTTCTCCTTGACACATAAATCCTAAAATGTCTGATCAAAAAGAAAAAAAAATCCTAAAAATGATCCTGAGTTCGTCTACATATTTATTGTTTGAACTTTGGATATCTCTTGCAGCTATGGTAACTTTGAAGTGCCTCCTTCAGAGGAATGTCAAATGCCGGAATCTATTGGAAAATGATGCTGGGGGTGGCTCAGTTTCTGGCATCATTGCAGTAAGCTCTCTCAGTTTTGAGATTGATATATGAAATGAAATGGATGCTCCTATCTATTTAAGATCCATGTTTGTTTTAACCGCCGTATGGTATCTCCTTATTTTTTGTGGGTTTGGTTCGCAGAAATACCAACCATATGCCTCGGACCCCAATTTAAGTGGTGCACTTGCTTCAGTCCTCTGGGAACTAAACCTGCTGTCCAACCATTATCATCCAGCTGTTTCAACAATGGCATCCAGCATCTCAAGCATGAGCACTTCTCACACCCAAGTGTATGCAGCCTCCATGTCCCCTCAACAAGCTTTTACAGAGTTGTCACTTGAACGGGAGTTGCTCAACCCAAAATATGACATTAGAAAATCAAATACCAAGAGGAAAAAAGGTTCTTCTAAAATGTCTGTCATCAAAACAAATCAAGATACAAGTACAGCTGATGAAGATGAGTTGAGAAAGATACTTTCTGGTCATTTCATGCTTCTTCGGGACTTGAAAGAGAATGAGAGATTAAGGGGCGAATTAGCGAGTACCACATTGGCATTGCAATTGTATGACGAATACAAGCAGCAAAAGAAGAAAGGCCGGAAGGTTTAGTTGCAAGGAAAGATGGCATTAAATTAATGAATACTCGAGAACTTGTGTTGAATTTTCGGGTGTACAGCTGGTTATTGCAACGTTCTTGTGTTGAATTTTGAGGTCAAGAAGCTCAAGTTTGTATCATTTATATTCGGCTGGAGATTTCTTTAAGAGCTGAAATTCTTCGAGACATAGCCGGAGTATTGGGCTCATAGATCTCGAATTGGTTGGGGACGTACGGCGCCTTTCGAGTTTAAATGCCCATTGGCCTTCTTCGGGCATTAGTTCTTTCAAATGCCGGACGATGTTTTGCTCATTTGGGTTCCAATGCTCTTACAAAACCGTACTAATGCAAGAAAATACCCAAAATTGAAATATTAGAGTAGATGTGACCTTTTTTTACAAGGGATAACAACCCAATGTTCGATTCTTTCGCAGTAATATTATTTTCAAATGCATGTGATATTAAAAATAATCTTCAAGCTAATTCGTGATGATGCAACATTTATCATCTCTGTGTTGTGCGCTAATTTCATGTCTACACGCTTAACATGGAGTAATGATACCATGAGTGTTTTTTCTCCTTCCTGAAATCATAATTGGCAGTACCCAGCTAAGCAACGGAATTCACAATCTTTTCTTGTTCACGGAATATTGAATTTTTTTAGGCTTTTATAATATTATTTAGTTATACAATCCTTAAACCATCTTTTCTTAAAAAGAAAGTCTCTAGATTTTGATTGCAATTACAAAAATGGCCGTACTTTTACATGGAAAAGAGGAGGCAGGAAACCGGAGTTCCTTGAATAATAATCAAGAAATGGGTAAAGCAAGACTTCATTTAACAATGATATCTGAGTCATTAAACTTCACCTCGTTTGACCCGTAAGCATATTTGGGCATGTGACGTCTCACAGAAATTAGGATAATACGGCCCTCCGCATGCAATTTCCATGCTACTCTGCGACCACATTCATTCATCCCCTCAATTCCTCCCTTTAATGTCTTCATCGAGTATGCTGTGGACAGCTATAAATATTCTCTGATACCTCAATTACAACATTATACTTTATGTTACATCAAAAATAATTAAATAATGCCCATTTCAGGTTGGCATCATTGCTCCAATTAGAGCGTTCCTCCAAGAAGTTTATGATTGTTTAATTTGTTTGATTTTAACTACTCAATCAACTGCCTTGAGAAAGAATATTAATTAATCATTCTAATCTTGTACTGCCCACATTATTAAGACCCATAATAATTAATACAATATGCGATCATTAGCATCAACTTCTGATTCATGTGAATGATTAATAAATTAGTAACTTTATTATTCAAAGTTCAGATTTTAATATCATCAATTTCATTACTCAAGATCGAATTCTGATATTTTATATGAATCAATAATGTATTTTTACATGAATGTCTAATAATTAAATCATCGGATACTTGGATTATATGATTTTTATATGTGTAAACTAAAAGTATTTTTTTTTAAAAAAAAAAAAAGAAAGAAAAATGGGGTAGTTGCATTTGCCAATTCAACACCTAATCCTGTTGGTTTCTTTGGTTTCCTAATTTATATAATTCGTATACGTCACAAATGCCTTTCATTGTAAAATACACACATAACTTGTAACCTGCTACAAAAATATTGACCCACAAATTTATGTTTATATGAATTTTAAACAATCTTAATCAATTTTAGATTAGAAATCCCTCATCATTTAATACTTTTCTCCCTATTTAAATTAAATTGCCATAGAAGTGCGTTATAGCCAATAAGAAGTGGATGTAATCATTTTTATAAGTTTTGTATTAATTATTCTTTCATGAGATAATTAGATTAAATTATAAGTTGGTATAATTTGAGTTCTTATATGATATCTCTTGAGAATATAATATAATAGACTTATTTTAAATGATAAATTTATATATTTTCTATTATATATTATATTTTTAACTGTTTTAAATTTATGAAATGGGTAATTTATTCGATCTATTAATATTTATAAAATCAATATTTTTTCATTCATTTTATCAATACATGTATAAAAATTATTTATATGACTTGAATTAGTAGGAAAATAGTATTTATTTCATGGTAATTCAAATAATGTAAATGCGTTAATTATTTAATATGTTTCTTTACATTGTCATTTATATTTTGAGTGTTCATATAAAATTATATGCACGGGACCAAAAGTGGATGATTTTCTTGAATTAAGTGAACTACCAAGTGCGTAATATGATAGAATAGTCAAGAAGGGTGTTTGGAACCACTACGTAATCTCTTCAATTAATTTGCATTAAAATAAACAAGTGAGAGTGCTGTTTAGATGAATGTTCGTAGTCTGCATTCCCAACTCTCTGAAAGTACATGTTTGTTTTTCTAAAAAACCGACATTTTAATGATTAGAAAGGTTGAGTTTGACGGGAGAACTCAAACCCAATTGCCCACCAGCACCAATCCAACCGTATTTTCTACGTATAACTTTATCAGATTCCATGGATTAATTGGTGCTTTTGAATGAAACGGTTTTGACAGTTTCTGTCATCATCATTATTATTATGGAGTTTGGCAGATCAACAGCCGGCTTATATACCTCCTTTTGCTCTTCCTTGCCCTCGAGCAGTTGTTTGCATGCTAAAAGCATTTCATAATTATATTCCATGGGTTTATATCATATGATTATTAATATCGAAAGAGTTTCAGTAACTCCAGGATTATGATGATTTTTCTTCTTTCCTTGGCTAAAATGAAGGCAGTATTCATGCCTGATCTCATTAGTTTATGACAATGACAATGACTTGTAAAATTACTTAATTAACAATGATCCATAATGAGGCAATATATTCAATTTACTATATATGGTGTTTAGAGAGGAATCTTCTTTTTAGTTTACTATTTAATATATAAAGAAGAGCATATTCGTAGAATATTCCCCTACCATCAAATGACTATTGCACAAAAACTCAATTTACGCCTGTACCCCCTCAACATACCATCAATTTCCGAAAACGCCCCCAATGTCTCCACGGAGCAATCACAGCCACCGTGGACGGCAGATCTCCAAGCTTAGCATTAGGAGCCAAAATTTAACAGTAGAGCACCTCTCACTCAGAAAAAGGCGAATTGAGGAACGAAATTTGGGCAAAAAACAACCAGTATAGTGTTTATAATTCCATGTAAAGCTTTTGAGGACTCCGAGATTTTACATTTACAAACTATGTAAACAAAAAAGCCAAGCCCTAAACTCTGTTTTAACTTTGAACCGAGTGTGATTCACAAGAAAAGTCATATTTACAGCCAAGCAAGAACAAGAAGAGGAAAAAAGGATCCGGCGGGTTGTCGGGTGATCTGATATGAAGGTTCCGTTTCCTAATCAAGAGAAGCAGTCATCAGTGAAGAAAGAACCATCAAGGTCACGTGGGTCAAGTCCGAGTCGGAGAGCTTCCAGGAGTCGTTCAAAAACAAGCACGTGACAAGGAATTCTTAGAACACCCTTTTGATCATAACCGTACTCTTGAGCCGATTTATTAAGAAGTCCAATGAAAACCGGGTGGTTAAGAACTTCTGCACTTACAATAAACCGTTCCATCTCATCACCAACAAAAACCGGCACGTGACCTTCAGGAACGGGTTTACCTCCGCCGGCTCTTCTCGCAGATTTGACCAAACACCTGAAAGACTCAGCTCGGCGGGATCTGACACGAGAGTCGGAGCGGAGGAGACTGTACTGAGAAGAGTCGGCGACGCGGGAGAGACGGCGGATGAGTTGCTTCATTGTAAAGGAGGAGGAAGGGAGGAAGGAACAAGGGAGAGACGAAGGTAAAACTAGAGTGAGAGAGCAAGTATTGAAATGGAAGGAGAAAGAGAACGCGAATAGAGGGAAAAGAAAGGGAAATGTATATATAAACGGACAGAGGTACACATGGAAAGGTGATGATGATGCAGAGGGGGGGGGAGAGAGAGGGGGAGGAGGAGGAGGAGGAGGAGGAGGTTGAGAGGTACAGGTGGAGTACTTGCCAGGTACAATTGTAGTGAATTTTCTTTTATTGAAGTTATTTCTAATGGGTCCCTGCCATTTGTTGGAACCTGGAAGCTCGTT
The DNA here is from genome assembly GCA_948192965.1 of Dalechampia spathulata. Lineage (NCBI taxonomy): Eukaryota > Viridiplantae > Streptophyta > Magnoliopsida > Malpighiales > Euphorbiaceae > Dalechampia > Dalechampia spathulata. Next base: position 5,648 of record CANYBF012826289.1, on the reverse strand, counting down.
TACCACTTGCAATATTTTAACTTGAAATTGAAAGCCCCAAACTACTTTTTGTTTTCTATTTTGGCCTGGAATTTTAAAAACTCGGGATGTCTTGTCCCTTTATTGTGTATTTTAAGGCAAAGAGAGCAGTGATGAATGCAGGATTTCGAGGCTCCTTGCAAGGACAAGCACTACGCTTGTGATCCTTTTTTGGTTTTTTCAGACAGTCAATACTATTATTATTATTTTATCTTTTTATATTGTTCTTATGTGAATCCTCATACACTACTTACCATCTTCAATCATTTGTCTTCTTACCATTCTTCAAACCTTATATTGATTTATCAAACTTTATTTTTTCTGTATTTTTTTTTATAATTTTCATATATTTTCAACCTTTTTAAACTTATTTTTTGTATTAATAACCAACATATATGTCTATCAACCCATAAATTTTAGCATTTTATAAAATATTTTTCAATTCCATGAGATTGTATCCATATAATAAGACATCAAGATTTTATCCTATATCATTTGCTATAATTCAATCAAATTTAAATTTTATTTATAATTTATTAATTTTTAATTCATTTCTTTAATATTATATCAAAATAATATTTAATATAATTAATATTTTTTAAAAAATTATCATATATTTTAGATCGTGGATAAAATTAAAATATTGAAAAACAGAGGTAAATGATATTTATGTTTTATTTTCTTTTGTATAATCTTAAAAATCGATCTTCTAAGAGTGAGTTAAATCATAGTGAATTAAATTGTATTTCCTTTATTTATGATAATTTATGTTTTTTCTATAAAATATATTATTTTTGAATAATTATTAATTATTTTAATAGTGAATAATTTTTTTGAAAATGATTATTTAATATATATTATTATTTATTTAATGTTTTTCAAATATAATATTTAATAAAATTAGTTTTTTATTAGTTATTTAATTTAAATAAAAAAATAAAAATATTAAAAGCTAATATCAAAACTATATTATTAAATAACTTGAAGGATCAAAATGGTATTTGATTTATATTATATTTAAGGTTGTTAAAAAATAAACCTTGAATCGTTGTTTGGTTTCATTTATTATTAAAATAAAGTAAAAAAAAATATCTATTTAGCTAAGTTAATCATTAATAAATTTTTAAATTAATTAACCAAATCAATATATTTTAAAATTGTAACAACATGTTTTGTTTTTTTGAAAAATAACATGATGATAAATTATTTTAAAATATATTATATTTTTATTAATTGGACGTGAATAATAATAAATTAAATGTCTCTATAGTTTTGTTTTGAATTCATTTAATTGATATGAATTGAAAGTTAATTTATTTATGGAATAAACATATTTGTGAGTTCGAGGGATGAATTAATTATATAAATAGGGTAATGGATCATGAGTTGAGAAGGTAGCCAATGCAATAATGGTGAATAAGCTCTGTTTTTTCTAGTCAAATTGATATAACTTACATCTTATCATTACAAGACAACTCAGGTAATTAATCAATACAACAATACAAAGAGGTTTCCTTCATTATAGGAATTTTCACATAAAAAAACATTAATTTATTATTGTATTTAATACTATATATTGAAAAATATATATCTATCTTATTTGTTAAAATGATCCATAATAATACTTACATTTTGTGTATATATTATGATATTTATATGTAGGGATGAATGAAATACGTCATTGGTAGAAAACTATATATTATAAAGATTGGACTAAGCATGGAGTTTGAATAAATGATGGGATGAGGTGGAGAAAATTATTGGTATATTTATTATTAACAATTATATTATATACATTTTTATTTATTTTAAAACTGTTTTATTGCGTATTCATCACTCAACTAATTATTGTACAAACCAAATTAATGCTGAAAACTAATTTATTCATTAATTCTCTCATATGAAAAATGTACATATAATAATATATTCATATAATAATAATAAGCTACCATTCTTGTATTATTCAAAGAAAATCAATGCTTTCACACCCTCCCCACCTTATCACCATCTCCTCCTCTTCTTATTTTATAAACTCTGACACCATTTTTTTTATTTATAAAATTTTAAAATATAAATATTTAAAAAAAATTTATTCAATTTAATAAAAATAAATAAAATATTATATATATATATATATATATATAATAAAAATGAACTATTTTGAAATTTTATCAAACAAAATCTAAATTAATTGAAATAAATACAATGATGTAATTTATTATATTGAATTGAATTGAATGCAAGGGTGAATTTAAGAACTATATACAATTTAATAGAAAAGAGTTCTTTAATTGTATTTGTATAATTGTTGGTGTGGGTGTCAGAATTCTATTGAATGATCCTTTCTTAGTCAGCAGCACCGCGTAGAAAGAGCGGTGAACCTCAACTACATGTGATTATTACCCACAGCTGTCATAATTCTCTGTTATAGAAAGTCAACACATTTTCTGACATCTCCGCCGTTGGTCACTCTTACTTTCCATGAAAATCATAACCGTGGCACCACCGTATCCTTATCATGATCCTCTTGCAACGTACTGGCCATGCCAAGTCGCGTATTTAATAATTTTTTAATCAACAGAAATTTATTCCAAAATCGTCCATAAAAAAGATAATAATTTATTTTCAAGAAGAGTCAAAACAATATTAAATAATATATTCATTTTCATAAAATAAATCATCTACAAGCAATTGCACATGATAAATTCCTCGTACTTCATTTTCCAATCCAATTCAAACATATTATTTAATTAATAATATTTCTATCCCCAAATCATATTCAATCATATATTTTTATATAAAATTATTTATTAATTTATATATTAAAATTATCTTTTCAAGAAAATTTTTATCTCATCGTAAAGATAAATTTTAAATAAATATATGAAGATGATTTATGAAATTAAAAATCAAGTGAAAGCAAATCCCAATGGGAACCCACATATTATACGAAATATTATACTTTGTATTAAGAGAATATCCCATAGTTAGGTCATTCATGAAAGCAACATGAGACTTGCAACTACATTTATATTATCCTATCTTATATAGAGACAACTGTATGGATCCATCTATCCAATGTAATGATCGCTTTAGATTCTAATGACTTGTGGGTTATTACGATAGGATGTATATGTATGAACATGCCCGATAATTGGAAATGAAAAATGAACATATCAATAATATTGGGGTGATGAAATGATAATGGATGGCATTACGAAGAAGGCACATGCAATCATTTTCAGGGTTGGAATGTTGATGAAGAATAATGATAACCAATAGCTTTAGTCAAATACCTAATAATAAACAAAATGCTAAGAGAGTTAGGAAACCCTCATGGGTCATGTCATGGATGTGTTGCACCCAAATAATGAGTGGAAGATTGACAAACTCTAAAACTAAAACAAGATCAACCAACTAACCATAATATCATCATTTCCATCTATGAGAAATACCCACAAAAAATGGCTACTTGGGAGTTAGTGCTCGAGACCCAAATTCAGATGTTCACATTTATAAATAGTTCAACATCAAATTTCTTCCATAAGTACGACCGAGTGATTGGACAAATAAGTTCATAAATTATTAAGCCTCAAAATCTCTTGAAATGAAAAGCTTGCGGGTCAAAGAGTGAAATTATTTCTTTAAAACATATACACACTAGAATCATAAAATAATAAGTAAATACACATTGCTCCCCACTCCATTTTTTAGGCATTGCAATTCCTTAAAATTAGAGGTGAGTAAATTATAATTTAAATTAAATTAATAAATTAAATTTGATTTGATTTAAAATTTTGAATTTAAAAAATTATTTGATCGATTTAAAAAATTAAAATAATAAAAAAATTAAATCAAATTATTCAAACCAAAATTTAATTGAATTCAATTTTATATATTAAAAAATTTAATTTAATTCAATAAAATATTCATCCTATAGTCCAAATGGCATACTGCTCTTAAGAATGTATTTCATCAAAGAATTTAAATTAAAATAATTTAATTTATTTTAAGAACAAAATAATTCATCATTTCAAAATATAGATCGGTAAATATAAATGTATGTGTCCAATTTATGATTTTTCCTTCTAAATTTTGATGCTCTCTTCAATATTTAAATATATTGAATTTAAAAGATAAAATAATTTGAGTCAAATATTTATAATCATGAATCACTAATATAATACAATATTATTATATATGATATTAATGTGATAGAATAAGTACTCATTACTCTTTTTTGATGCTTTAAAAAACGTTGATCTTTATTGGTATTTTTTTTCTTAAATTACAATAATTTCTTCAAAACTTAGATTCTATTATAATTTATTGATATCAATAATAAATTAATCATTTAACGTAATAAATAATAATTAAAATGAAAATTTTAGTGGGAGTGGGATAACCATGGAGTCATTTGGAAGGTAAAGTGGTCAATGTTCGATTTAGTACCTCAAAAGTCATAATTGGCTATTGAAACTTTTTTATCCCGTACGAACAAGACTAGCTTCGATCCAGCTAGGATGATGATCACTTTTTTTCCAAAAAAACCAAAAGAAGCCCATATGCCACGGAATTGTTACGTCAGCATAAAGCTTTTCCAGATTTTGTTTACTAGAAAGTTAGGAAAAGAAAAACCGTACAATCAACCGTACAGAGCGCCGGCCACCACCCCTTAATTTAATATTTTTAAAAAAACCAAAAAGACAAACTGACGTATTAAAAACGGTGTGAATGGGAGCTGATTAGAGGATTGATGACATGGAAGTCCACCTACTGCTGTCATCTTGTGGCCCCCACTCTTACTCTGATGAGTTCCACTTGCTTCTCGCCTTTAAATTTCTAACACCCTCATCTCGTCCGATCTGTCCTTTTTTTTTTTTGTTCCGCTTTTCTTTTGCTTTTAAGTTTAATCTTATCATCACTTTTCTGGTGTTATTATTATTATTATTATTATTATTATTATTATTATTATTATTATTATTATTGTATTGGACCAGATTCCCAGTATCAAAGATATGGTGATATTTTTGGACAGTAATTTTATACTATAAAGTAATATCTATTACCATAGATAATCAAAAAGCATAAGAGTATTTCTTTTATGAACAAAAACATAGAAATTATCGTTCTCATATATAGTTTACTATCATTATAAAAATATAACGAAATAGCGACGGAAACTTACCGTCGCTATAAGGGAATTAGCCGTCGTTATTTGGTATGGCGATGGTAAATTTTCGTCGGTAAACCATTTGATGCTAAATTAATTGCGACGGATTAGTGACGGAACTCTTTCCGTCTCCAAATCCGTAGCTATTTAGCGACAATTCAATCTAAATAATCACAACTTATCCAAAGTCCATAATTCAATATAAATAACAACATAATTAAAGTTTAACAAAACAAATGAAAAAGTAAAGTAAACAACATAACAAAATAAGAGTATAAAATAATACATCATCGAGGAGCATCAGTACCAAGATCTGGTGCAACAGAATCAGGAGGAGCAGCTGCTGATGGTGGAGCTGAAGTATCAATTGCAGTAGTGGCATCACCAGATGGAGCAGAATGGTCTGGCTGGGAGGAAGATGGCACAGATACATTCTGATCAACTCGTAACTGCTGTA
>CANYBF012826220.1:0-15970 GCA_948192965.1 Dalechampia spathulata | reverse complement strand
AAATTAAGTGTTTTTAACATTGAAAACATCGATTTAGTACCATTCAGGGGTCATTTCAGTGGTTTCGGTAAAATTTTCAATTTCATCATTTGAGCTATAAACTTTAATCTTATCATATGCTTATCATCATAATGATAATTTCACATCATTTTAACATCAATAGCATATAAAACATAACATTTCAAGTAGTTTTATGAATGCAACATGTACGCTTATTTCAGGATGTGACACTACCGATGATCATTACTCATCTTCATTAACCATGCATATCACATTCATACTAGAGACATTTTCTTTCTTTAATGTTGGAATATAAATAGTTTTAGATTAACATGCATAATGATTCAACAAGTTTTAAATTTATAATCCTTATTTTATAATCACGCCATCGTAAGAGTGTGGATCATAAGTACAACTTAAGGGCATCGTTTTATGGAATCAAGAGCAGTTAAGTACTAGCTATTGATTCCATCAATTATCTAGGTAATTCAACATTAAAATATAGGATATAGTTTATTAAATTAACTAATATCATTAACCAATTAGCATAGTATACATAATGCACAATTAACCATAGGGATGGATGAATACAAGCATAAACAAAACCTTCCATTAATAGTCTAATTACCAACTTCAAAGCAATGTTTTAATATAAAATTCTTTCTTTCAAAAGAGACTTTACCTACCAAAGCTAAGTTAACACCCTACTTTCATGACTGCTGGGTTAACTTTAGTGATTAAGTTCAATTTCTACAATTTATGCCTCCAAATTAATTAACTCCTATGTCTAGGCAGTTACAATATGGTATTCCTAAGTTTATTTAGTTAAGTTAAACCTTCTTTTAAAATGATTAACATAACTAGTTCAATATTTACATGTTAAAAGGATATGTTCTAATAATCAAACATCATGACAATAATCACAGCTTAAGAACATGAAGAAGTAAATGGATTCATAATAGAAAGGAAATTAATTTTGTTTAAACATCATCCAAACCCTACAAACTAATATCAAACCATAATTAAGATTGGAAGAAATTAAAAGAACATGAAGAATAAAGAAAATACAACCATAAATTGTCTAAATTAATTAGAAGAAAATGGAAATAAGAAATAGGTTGAATAATTTTGCTGGTGAATCCTTCATTTCAACTTCTTTTGCTTTCCTTTCCTAATTTTTGCTTTCCTTTCCTCAACATGAATCCAATTTTGTGTTAATTTTGTAAAACTTGTCGAGAGCTCGCGGTACGAGTGTACCAACCATTTGGCCAAAATTTGAATTGTGTTTTAAGTAGCAGTACATGCGTACGGGGTCTGGTACAATCATGCACACATTCCCAAGAAGTTTTTAAAAGCTTTCTAATTGATCTATTTGAAAAATAGATTACATTATTGCATCTCTAACATCTCTATTCTTCCTTTGTGAGCTTCTACATTATTCAGTTAGCCTGTTCAAGTAAGTTTTTTGGATGCAAACTTAATCTTGAATACATTTTTTATTCAAACTCTCACTGTATTTTATCTTTCATAACCTAAGCATTTGTTATTGTAATCTTAGCTTAGTGTGTGATTAATGCTAGTGCATTAACTTTGTAATTGAGAGTTGATTATTGTGAGTATTAATATTGATTGTAAAGGTTTGAGTGTGAGCTTTGAAAACACTAGGGATTGGATTCATGTTGAGGAATCCATTTATTATATTTATTGATTGGTTTTAATGGAACCCTAAGTTGAGACTTAGGAGAAGTGGATGTAGGCAAAGATTTATGCTAAACCACTATAAACAATATTGTATTACTATACTTTTGTAGGACTTTATTTGGTATCAGAGCATTTATTACTCATTTTATGATTAGAAGTAACATTCTAGAGCTAAAGATCAAATAAAAACTCAAAGCATTGAAAGCTAATCTTACACCAAACCCCTTTTCTTCGATGGAACCGACTATCCTTATTGGAAGCATAGGATAAAAGTCCTCTTGGAAAGTGATGGTGTTGATTTGTTTGACTTAATTGAGAATGAGCTTTCTCCTCCAACAGCTACAACAGAAGGTGTTATAACTCTTAAGCCTAAGGTAACCTGGAAAAGTTAAGAATTTAAAGCAAATGCAAGGAATAAAAAGGCAATGAACATGTTGTATTGTGTAATTAGTCATGAGGAGTATGGACGTGTGTCATACTATGTTATAGCTAAACAAATATAGGATGCCTTGGAGGTTCATCATGAAGGAATGAATCAAGTGAGAACCAAGAAGATCCAGCTTCTAACTCATCAATATGAGTTATTCACAATGAAGGTAAATGAGTCAATATCCAAAATGTACAATCATCTCATTGTGATTACAAATGGGTTGATGAAGTTGGGCAAGATATACCAAAAAGAAGACATCAACAACAAGATCTTGTATGTACTTCCAAAGAAGGATTAGGAGGCTAGAGTCACCTCTATTGAAGAAGTAAATAACTTATTGGTTTTGTCAACTAATGTGCTACTTGGTAAACTTCTTACCCATGAGATTACTCTCAAGCAAGGACTTAAAGAAGACAAACGGAGAGGAATTACGCTTAAAGCTTCAAAAGAAGAAGATGCCTCTTTAACAAGTAAGGGAGAAATTGATGATGAAGTTGCTCTCCTTTCCAAGCGAGTAAAGAACCTTCTCATAAAGAAAAAGAAGTTTGAGAAGGATGGTAGGAAGCCATTTGAAGCAAGTAAGGACCAGAACAGAAAGGATACATTTAGAAGGACTAAGCAGTTTGTTATAAATGCAACAAGTTAGGACATATGAGAAATAAGTGTCCTCGACTCAACAAGTCATTCAAAAAGAAGGCCTTGAAAGCTACTTAGGACGACAATAGTGAAACTCATGACAGCGCATCTAATGATGAGAGAGCAACAAACCTTTACTTTATAGCATTCATGGATGATGACAAGGATGAGGTAACCACATCTTCTCAATCTTATTATAGCAATAATGATGAGAATGATGCATTAGAAGAATTGTTAGAAAAGTATGAACAATTAGCAAAAAGACATAAATCTCTTTAAAACAAGTTTTCATGTATTCTAAAAGAGAATAGTGATTTGAAAAATGAATTTGATTCTTGCAAAACTAAACTTGAAAGTATTTAAAAAGAAAATAAAGCTTTGAAAGAAGAAAATAATAAGATTTCAAAAGAGAGAGATTTGTTGAAAGACAATCTTTCAAAGTTTGAAAAAGGAGGTATCAAAATTGATTCTATTTTAAATATCAAAAACTAAGTGGTGATAAAGAAGGTATTGGTTTTGACAAAAATTCTTCCTATTCATCTAAATGAACTATATTTATGAAAGCATCCACCTCCACTCAAAAATAAAAAGATTTTAAAGGTAAGAGTTTTCATACTAGGACCAATAATATGCATAAATGTTCATGTTCATGTGATAAAGGTCATACTCATGCATCTAGAAGAAGATTGCTCATAATCATTATAGGTTTAAGAATGTAATTTATCACTATTGTAATAAAAAGGGGCATACAACTAATATATGCTACATTAGGAAAATGCATTGGAGTTGTGATGATATGTATGCTTCTAACCCCCAAGGACCCAAATACATTTGGGTACCTAAGAAAAAATAAATGCATATATTTTGATAGGTATGCTTGAGATCCAAGATAAGTGCAAATAAATGGTATCTTGATAGTGGATGCTCAAGGCATATGACCGAAAATGCAAGCCTCTTCTCTAACTTAGAATAATGGGATGGAGATAATGTCACCTTTAAAGATAATACCAAAGGTAAAGTAGTTGGAATTGGTAAGATAGGTAAGGATTCTAATTTTTCAGTTAGCAAATTTTTGCTAGTTAAAGGTTTAAAACATAATTTACTTAGTATAATTCAACTTTATGATAATGGTTACAAAGTTATTTTTGATCCTAAGGGCTGTTTTGTCTATAAAATTTATGATGATAAGTTAGTTTTTCAAGGGGAAAGAATTAAGAATGTCTATGTAATTGATTTGGAGTCTTTTACTAATAAAAATGTTAAGTGTCTTATTTCTATAAGTGAGGGTTCATAGCTATGGCATAGAAAGCTTGAACATGCAAGCTTTAAGAACATTAGTGATCTTAAGAAGAATGAACACATGGTTGGACTTCCAAAGATCAAATTTCTCAAGGATAAGGTATGTGAAGCTTATCAAATGGGCAAACAAGTATAGTCCTTATTTAAGGTAAAGAACAAGGTAACTTCTAAAAAATCCCTTCAATTACTTCATATAGACTTGTTTGGACCTACTAGGATTGCTAGCTTAGGAGGGATGCATTATGCACTTATTATTATTAATGATTACTCTAGGTTCACTTGGGTTTCATTTATATCTCATAAAGATGATGCATTTAATGCTTTTCAAACCTTGAATAAAAGAATGCAAAATGAGAAAGGTTATTACATTTCATCTATTAGGAATGATCATGGAAAAGAAATTCAAAATGAAAACTTCAAGTCATTTTATGATTTACATAGCATTAATCATAAATTTTCATCTCCTAGAACTCCTTAAAAAAATAGGGTAGTTGAAAGGAAAAATCAAACTCTTTGTGACATGGCCCGTAAAATGATTCATGAGTATCAATTCCCATCATAATTTTGGGCCGAAGCGATCAATACCGCTTGCTATGTTTCAAACAAAGTTCATTTAATATATATTTTGAACAAAACTCCTTATGAGCTATGGAATGGTAGAAAACTAAGAATTTCATACTTTAGAGTATTTGGTTGCAAGTGCTACATTTTGAACACTAAGGATAATCTTAGAAAATTTGATTCCAAAATTGAAGAAAGCTTATTTCTTGGATATGCAACATCTAGTAAATCATATAGGATTTTCAATAAAAGAACTTTAGTTGTTGAGGAATCTATGCATATTATCTTTGACGAAACTAACTCCCTTGGTTTAAGGAAGGATATTGTTGATGATGAAATAGGTATCTTATTAGATTAAGAGAAGGAGCACGAGAACCAATAAGAAGTGATCCCAAAGGATGTTGAAAAGGAAGAGATCAATGAGCTTCCTCCTCACCTTGCTGCAATACAGATCTCATATGATCTTCCAAAGGAGTGGCAATTTCCAAAGGAACACTCTAAGGAACTAATAATAGGTGAAGCATCAAAAGAGGTAACCACTCATTCTCATTTCAAAGACATTCATAATAAACTTGTATTCATTTCTTAAATAGAGCCTAAGAACATAAATGAAGCATTAAATGAAGAAACTTGGATGATTTGCTATGTAAGAAGAGCTTAATCAATTTAAGAGGAATGAGGTGTGGACCTTAGTACCTAAGCCTAAGAATACATCGATCATAGGAACTAGATGGGTTTTTAGGAATAAGTTAGATAAGGATGGTGCCATAGCTAGGAATAAGGCTAGGTTAATGGCATAAGGATATAGTCAAGAAAAAGGAATAGACTATGATAAAACCTTTGCACCAGTAGGTAGATTAGAAGCTATTAGGATGTTATTGGTATATGCATCACACATGAACTTTAAATTGTTCTAAATGGATGTTAAAAGTGCTTTTCTTAATGGTTTTATTAAAGAAGAAGTGTATGTTGCACAACCCCCCAATTTTGAAAATTTCAACTTTCCAAACCATGTTTTTAAACTTACTAAAGCTTTGTATGGTCTTAAATAAGCTCCTAGAGCTTGGTATGATAGATTAAGTAATTTTTTGATTGATCATGGTTTTAACAAAGGCAAAGCAGACACTACACTCTTCATTAAGAACTATAAATGTGATATTTTGCTTGTACAAATATATGTTGATGACATTATATTTAGTACTACTAATGAAGAGTTGAGCAAGGAATTTTCTAAGTGTATGCAAGGAGAACTTGAGATGAGCATGATAGGAGAATTGAAGTACTTGTTAAGACTTCAAGTCAAGTAATATGAAGATGGAATCTTCATCAATCAACTTAAGTACACTTAAGAGATGTTAAAGAAATTTGATTTGGAAGATGCTAAAGCAAGCAAGACTCCTATGAGCACTACAACCAAGATTTCATTATATCAAAGTGGCAAACAAGTGGATCAAAAGAAGTATAGAGGTATGATAGGTAGCTTACTCTATCTAACTACTTCTAGGCCTGATATTATGTTTGTTATGTGTATGTATTCTAGATTTCAAGCATCTCCTAAGGAATCTTATTTGAGTGTCGTTAAATAGATTTTTAAATACTTGATTGGTACTTTGCACTATAGCTTATGGTACCCTAAAGGTAATTCTTTTGACTTGATTGCCTTTTCTAATATTGACCTTGTTAAAAATGTGTTAGATAGGAAAAGTACTTTAAGAACTTGTCATTTCTTAAGAAATTATTTGGTTTCTTGGTTTAGCAAGAAGTAAAATTGTGTTTCATTGTTAACAGCTAAGGCTGAATACATATCTGCTGGTTGTGTTATGCTCAAGTGTTATGGATTCAATAACAATTAAGAGATTATAATATATGTGTGTCATGTACTTCTATTAAGTATGATAACACTAGTGCAATAAACTTATCTAGAAATCTCATACAACATTCTAAAAGTCAGCATATGGATATTAAGCATCATTTCTTGTATGATAATGTGCAAAAAGGAAAGGTTGTATTAGAATTCGTTGATATAACTCACCAACTTACGGATATTTTTATGAAACCCTTAAGTGAAGAACGTTTAAATGTTATCAAACATGAGCTAGAGATGATAGATGGATCATTTTTGGAGTAAGAATGTATGGTAGACTTTAGGAAATTCCAGGAAAAATCTCAAAAATCTGTCAAAAATTATATTTTCAATGGTCGTATGGCTGTACGAGAATTGGTATGCCTGTATGGCATTTAATCCTCAATTTCTAAAATATGTTGAATGCTTCATATGGTCATACATACTTATCTGTACACTCATACATGAATCAAGAAAATTTTCTAAGTTTTTGGTACAGTCATACTCAATTTGGTACGCCCATATGACTTATTTCTCAAACATTCCAATTTTTGTTGAAGCAATGGTACAATCACATAAAAAGTTTGTACACCTGTACCATTAATTCTTTTAAAATATAAAATTATGTCAAAGCTCTCATACGGGTGTATGAAAATTTAGTACACCTACATGGTACAATTCTTTCAAAATTTTCAAGCTTTTTAAGCTGGTATGGCTGTATGCATATCTGGTACACCCGTACGTGACTCAAAAACCCTATTTTAACATACTTTTCTCATCGACCACCGCACTTGATTCTTCCAATTTTCTCTGATTTTTCACTTAAATCTCCATAAAATCCCTCCAAACTTTTCTGGAATCACTCAAAATCACATTCCCCACTCTTTTACTCTTGATTTTTGGTCCATTCACTTGAAAATCTCAAGTTTTTGGTTTAATTTCTCACTGTTTTATTGAGTTTTTTATTCAATTTCAATTTATGATTTTCTACTATTTTTACTCATTTTTTGGACTAGGTTCTTAAGAGAAAAGTGTTTAGGATTATGTTATCTTAGTGTATTTTAAATTTGGTAGAGTTTTGTATAGGTTCAAATTTTTAGTATTTTTCAAATTCTGTCGAATTGCTCTTGAATTTTTGAAAAATTCCAATTTTTTGCAAACACTCTTGATTTTTACTATGTTTGCTTCTGAGTCTCATGGTGGCTCTTCCTCTCAGGGATGAGGTAAAGTCAAACAATTTGTTCCTCTAGGTTTCGACCCTTGAGCCAATAACCCTATTCTTGCTATTAGGTAGCCTGTTTTGAGTAAGAAAATTTTCTCTTACTCTCATTTTACTTGTGTCTCCACTCTTCGTCAAGTCAGATTGGAGACTGATGTTAGACATTTCTTGGCTAACGTTAGTTGGTCCAATTTCACGTTTCTTGATAACCACTTCATAAAGTCTGTTGCATTTGAGTTTCTATAGATATTTTGACTCGATGTGTCATATAACTGTTCTTTCTGCCTCTTTCATAAATTTTACAAAATCACTCCTTTTGAGTTATATTCTATATTTGATTTTTCTACTGAGGGTATTTTAAATACCAAGTCTATAGTCTTTAATTGTAATGCTTTTTGGAGGGAGATTGCACTCAATACTCCTTTATGTCCTTCGACATTGAAAGCCTCCTATCTTAAGTCTCCCACTCTCTATTATTGTCATCGATTGATCACTTACCTCATTTTTGGGCGATCAAAGTTGAATGACACAGTTATTGGCCCTGACCTTATTTTCCTTCACTTGATGGTCACATGTACTCTTTTTCAATTTAGTCACTGGCTTCAAACATCATTTCATGAGGTCAGCATGCAGAAATAGCCTAGCAAAGCTATTCTTTTTGGTCCTCTCATTCACCACATCTGTCATCACCTAAGAGTCTTTTCGACTACTTCTCCTCCTACCCTTAGACCTAAGGGTCCTAATATAGATATGTCATTCATTGAGCACTCTATGCTTAGTGAACATGATAGCGATCATAAGTACGCCATTCATTCTGAGTACATCAAGAGGCACTCAAGCACCTTTTAGCATTGGGTCTTCCTAATGACATTATGGCTCTGTACAGATACAGAGTTGTTAAGGTCTGCAGGTATGTGTAGGTGCCTATCCCAGAGGACACACCTATAGAGCTTTGTGTTCTTTTTGATTCCTCTCATCAAGATGCCAAACGACAGGTGGCTCTGAGCCGTAAATGATAAAGACAGTTTGAGGGTGGATCTTCCTCTACCACTGCTGCTCCTGATCTTACTGCTTCTTCTACTACTACTGCTGATCCTATTGCTGCTCCTTCCTCCATTATTGATTTGATTACATAATAGTTCATGATGCTTAACACTCATCTCGATGGTTTTAAGCATCATTTTGACTCTATTGACCAGCGTCTGGATCAGTATATCATTGAGTTTCAAGATTTTTAGATGACCACCTCTACTACTCTATAGTCCATCAGTACATGGTTAGATCCATTTATTCCTCCTCCTAGTTCTCAATGATTAGTTTTGTTATTATCAAAGAGGGAGATGACTTTAGATTTTAGATTCTTAGTTAGTTGACTTTATCATTGATTTTTTAGTTGAATTTCATTGTTCATTGTATTTATTTTATTCTATATGATATTTAATGTTTTTCATACCCTTTATGAATTGTTTAATTGATTGGTAATTTGGCATGAATTATAAAATAAAGAGGTAGAATCTCAATTTAAAATTGGAAAATTTCAAATTAAAATTACTTGATTATATTTTTGTAAATTAAACTTAAATTTATTGCCAACATCAAAAAGGGGGAGATTGTTAGATCTATGATTTTGATGCCAGTGTTGTATTCTGTGTGGTACGGGTCTACGGTTGATCGTACTAAGCTTGTTTGCAATTTTGGTGTGCAGTACGGGCATACTAGTTTTGATATGGGCATACTAGTTTTGGTATGGTCATACTATATTTTGTGTTATGTTTGAAATATTACCGAAGCAATGGTATGAGAGTACCAATGGAGTGGTACAGACGTACCAATTTTATGTCAATTTTATAAAACTTATTGAGAGCTCAGTACGGGCATACCAAGTCTGTGGTACAGGCATACCAACCATTCGGCCAAAATTTGAATTGTGTTTTAAGTAGTGGTATAAGCGTATGGGGTGTGGTACGGCTATACGCGCATTCCCAGAAAAATTTTAAAAGCTTTTTAATATATCTATTTGAAAGATAGATTACATTATTACATCTCCAACATCTCTATTCTTCCTTTGTGAGCTTTTACATTGTTCAGTTAGCCTATTCAAGTAAGTTTCTTGGATGTAAACTTAATCTTGATTACATTTATGATTTAAACTCTCACTGTACTTTATCTTTCATAACTTAAGCATTTGTTGTTGTAATCTTGGGTTAGGTTGGTGTGTGATTAATGCTGGGGTATTAACTTTGTAATTGAGAGTTGATTTTTGTGAGTATTAATATTGATTGTAAAGGTTTATGTGTGAGTCTTGAAAACACTAGGGATTAGATTAGTGTTAAGGAATCCATTTGTTGTATTTGTTGATTGGTTTTAGTAGAACCCTAAGTTGAGACTTAGGAGAAGTAGACGTAGGCAAAGAGTTATGTCAAACCACTATAAATAGTGTTATGTTGCCATACTGTCGCAGGACTTTTATAAGGTTATTTTCATATGTATCATCATGACCCTTCAAAAAATGATTAAACAGTTGCAATTAAGGGTCAAAAAATGAAAAATCAAAATCAAAATGGTCCACACGAGTCATGTGAGGCTCGAAGAAGAAGGAATAACATTGAAACGATTAAAACTTAATGGGCCACATGAGGCATGACTCATGTCGCTCCTAACACAAGTCATGTGAGGCTCGAAAATGCAAGAAAAATTGAGATTTTAAAGGGTGAAATGCATCTAACATAAGTTGTGTGATTAAAACATGACCCGCAGGACCTAGATCTAGCATATTTATGCATAAAATGAGTGTCAAATACTATAACATATGAAAATCTAAAGTTAAACATAACTACATTATAAACAAAAATGGAATAACATGTAAGAATTTAATGTCAAATCTAAAACAACATACAAATTATGCAAAATATATGAACAAAACGCATGACCTTATGCTAATAATGCAATATATGAGTGTAATGTATGAAATGATGGAAAATGTATGAAATATTATATTATATATTTATGTTTAAAGGAAAAATATGAAAATAATACGTGAAATGACATTATAATAAGGAAAGAATATAGGTTAAAATCATGAGTATCATTCAACAATCTTACCTCTTAACTATTCATTTCCATTATGTTTATAATATTATATGTATGAAATAAAAAAATTAATAAAATAAGATAAAATAAAGTATAAAATAGCAAAAAAATTAATAAAATAAGACAAAATGAAATATAAAATAGCAAAAATGAAATGTAAAGCATTAGAAGTATACCATGAGCTATATATATACATGTAACATAAATATATAAAACATTTGAATGGTTGATCAACCAAAACTAATTATAAATTTAATAATAAAAAAAATTTTGATAACATTCTAAAAAATGAAAAAATTTTATTGTTTATGATCATTTATTATAAATTTTTTTAGTTAAATAATAATAATAATTAGAAAAAGTGAAAAGATATATATATTACTTAATATTTATTATGTCACATCCTCAAGTTTTCGAGTATACAGTACTAATGATCAGAGTGGTGAAAATTATTCCTTAAAGGATTAACAATAGATGATCTTACTGAATTATTGGAAAACGTGCCTTTAAAAAACACATTTATTGGGATTAAGGTAAGATGATAAGATGATCGTAGATTAAGTCGTATGTGAGAAATAAGTTTGATTTTGAATGATTAAAATAAAAAGGGAATTAAGATGCTTGTATTTGGAGGATGTATAATTTAATGATTGTGTATGACTAGGGATCGTATAAATAAATTATACGTATAAAATTTATACGAGTCAATGTATAAGTATGGAGATTTATTAATGGTTTTGATATTAAAAATATTAAATAGTATAAATATGTATGTCTAAAAGGGTTTATGTATTATAAGATTTATAAAAGAGAAAAGAAAATAAAAAGGACTTTAGAATTCAATTGTGATGTCATATAAGGCTAATTTTTATTTTTTTTAATCATATTAAGAATGGAACATTATGAGTTGATAATACATTTAATGATATGAAAATGTTAGAAAGATAACATTTTCATTTTGGTTTTATTAGATAATGATGATTAGGTATGTGATAGATATGGTTCAATTTAAATTAAGAAAAAAAAAGGGTGATATGACAATTAAGTTATTAATTGAATTTTAAGGAAGATGTAAATTAAATATTACAAAATTCAATATTAGAAAATAAGGAAAATTATATTTAATTTGTAGGGAAGAAAAAATATATATATATATGGAAAGTAGTGAATAAAGAAAGAAATATATTATTTTTCTTGGAGTATGGATTTATTAAATTAAGAGTATACTTAAGGTATATTAAGAGTATAATTAATATATCTTAATGGTATTTTAGCATATTATTGAGTGTTTAATGGTAATTTTGGTATATTAAGTATGGGTGGATGATATTGAAGAAAAAAAATTGATTAATTACATGGGAATGGAAGCTAAATTGATGTATTAATGATATATATTTGGACATTTTTGGTGGAAATGGAATATCTATATACATATGGCAATACATTTTTGGAGGGCTTATACGTAATTACATTAAGAATATAATGGTCCTATGGTTTTAGGGTTGAGGGCAGCCAATTCTTTCTCATTTTTTTTTCCTTTAGCCAACATCCTCTCCTTAACCTTCACTTATTTCCTATCTCTTTCCATCTTCTTCAACGTGATTCCATTTTTCATTTTTGGTTCAAGGAAAAACCGCATCATATGCTTTCATCTCTTTCTTTTCTCTTTTATGTTTAAGGCTCCTTGATTTATTTAGTCTTGAAACCGAAACACTTGTAAGAAAAGATATCTTCAACTGTAACCCATTTATATTCTGTTAAAAAAAAATAAAAATTGTCGAAGCATGTTACCTAGTATCTTCCAAAATAAAGATCAACAGCCCACAACCATGTTGTTTTTATTTCTTTTGAAGTCGCAACTCCAAAGACAATTAAATACCAGTTTCTTGGTGAATCTTGACATGCATGAGAGGTATTGGGTATGAGGTGAAAATTGAAGCTGTAAAGAGAAATGTTGGTGAAGAACGAGTATGGATCTTAAAGAAGATCAAACTCATTTCGGGTTTTAGTAGTTTTATTGTGAGGTGAGTCAATTTTGTTTATGTTAACTTGTTAGAGTCATGTGTTTCTAATTATGATTCTGTTTGCCTGAATTGTTTAGTGGAGCTCAATGTGGAAGCTAGGTGTTGGATGATGGTTTTAGAGTTTTAAATGTTTGCTTTAAGTCTTAGAAACAATTAGTGATGTAAAAGGGTGATTATAGTGGAGGTGGTGTTGCGTTTTTTTTTTCCTTTACCGAATTCATAAGCTGATTAAACTGAGTTAGAGGTAAGTTAAAGGTAAATGAAACAATACTTAAACAATTATAGGTAAATTAACAGCATCAGTTAAAATCTATAAAGGTTAATTATGAACAAATTAAGAAAGTTAAGTTTAAGCTTGTTTCAAAGTGCGTTTGATTTTTATTTTTGAACGATATAAAGGTAGATGTAAAGACATGTTTTTACCAGATATTTAATTATAATATAGGAGTGATAAATGTTTAAGTTATTAAAGTTCTTTGATTAAAAAAAACAAAGGGGTATATAAGGTAAAATGTAAGAATTAAAAACACGTTCTTATATTTATGCAAAAGATAAAATCTAAGTTTGGGCGATTTTAAGAAATGGTCTCAAAGCATATCTAATTTAAGGTATTAAGTGACGATTTGAAATCTCAGGAGATTATTAATTCATGGTCTTAATTCAATTAAAATTTAAGGTTATCATTTAAGTTATTTATTTTGGGGTTGTATAACTTTTAAAAAAATATATAAATAAATAAGGCAAATGATTTATATGGATTGATGAACTGATTATATGGCCATTAATGTTAAGATATTATAAAATGGAAAATTAAGGGATAGGTACAATAATTTAGAAAAGACAAAGTGACATTAAGAAGAACTTAGATGTATACGGTGAAGATTATTAAGACAGTTTAAATAATTGAAGTATGGTTATAAATTAAATAGGGAAATTAATTATTAAAATAAGATAAGGTATAGATATTGATAGGAATAAAAACAAAAAGGTATTTAATACAATTTGTCTCAATGCATTGGGAGTCTACGACATTGATTAAGGGAAAAACGTACATAATAATTGTATGAAGTATTATAAGAAGGTTTAAAAAGAATTGGATTGATGATATTAAATTAAGTTAAATAAGATTTAAAAATGATGAGTTTAAAGGACAAATTAAGTACTAAAATGACGTAAGAGTATAAGAGGCTTTAAGGAAATAAATAAAATTAATGGTATAGAATTGTTATAAGGACGATTGAAGAATGATGAATAAGATGGAAGGTTATGTAAAGTTTGTGCAGTGGTTTCGGCAAGTAGCAAATATAGGATTTATATGAAACTATAAATTAAGCATGATGAATATTATAAAAAGGAAAGATTAGATATAATATTAATGATTTAAATACAGTAAAAGTTAAGATAAAATATGATTTATAGATGATTAGAGAATAAGAATTTATGAAATAAAAACATGAGTTATTTTTTTTTGTTTTAAAGCATTATATGATGGGACCTTAAAATAAGGTACAATATCTATAGATGTATCAGAGGAGTTTTGTTTTTTTTTTAAATAATATAATAATAAAAATATATAGAGAAATAATAAAATAAATTAGATAAAGAAGAATTAATTTATGTAAGATTAATTAAGCATGAGATAAAGGAAAGGTTTACGTTAACTTCTTGATCAAAGATTTAACTAAGCCTAATATAAGAAATTTTATGAAGATATTTGTCGCACCCTAATTTTGGACCGGCTTGACTCGGATCGAGTCCGGGAGGATTCTAGACAATTTCGGGTTGGTCTTGGGCCACTCCGGGTTGTTTCGGATCATTCCGGGCCGTTCTGGGCCAATTCTGGCCCATTTTGGGGCATCACACGGCACGTATGTTCTGGACCCAACGCATATGTACAAACATACGTGATCGCGTATGTTTGTGACACGCCGCATATGTTGGGATACGCGATCGCATATGTTTTAGGGTTTAGCATATGTTAAGATACGCGATCGCGTATGTCTCCGGGACATAAATTTTAAAAGGCTTTGCAACTCCATTCTGACGGGGGGTTGGCAATTTTTAGCAATTTTAGAGCTACGGGATTAGGGTTTTGGCAGACTAAAAATGGGATTAGCTTTTCCTTAACCTAATTTTGATTAATCTAAGCAATTAGGATTAAAACAAACTCACAACAAATCACTTAGATTAGGTGATTTCAATCCCTAAACTTGGACTTTGGACTGTTTTCTTCTTTCCCCATACTCGGAGCTAAGGAGAATCTACGAGAGGTTGGCAGATTTATCATTTTTTTTATGTTTTTATGCATTTTTCATTGTGTTCATGTTTTAATCTGATAAAAAATTGAATTAATTTCGTGATTTACGCATGATTTTTATGTGTTTTGATATTTCGCTTTCGCTTCATTTTGCGTGCACATTATCATGTGCGATCACGTATGATCATCGCCATATCATATGCGATCGCATATGATCTTCCCGATCGCGTATGTTTTTAAAAAATGCTATTTTAATTTATTGTGTTTGCCGAATGATTTATGTTACGTTTTAAGCCTTTACGTGTGATTTTCTCATTGTTTATCTCGATCGCGTATGATTATACGCGATCGCGTATGATAATCTCAATATCATATGTGATCGCGCATGTTCCACAAAATACTATTTTGATTTATTTTGATTGTCGAATGCTTTGTGTTATGTTTCAAGCCTGCGCTTATGATTTTCTCATCATTTGCCTCGATCGCGTATCATTATGTGCGATCGCGTATGATCATCACAATATCATACGCGATCGCGTATGATCCAAAGATATTTTTTTCTTGATTTCTGTGTTTTCCTTTCGATTATTTATGTTTGCTTGCGTGATTTGTGTGCTGATTTCGTGATTAATGTCATTATTACTCGCATTTGTTCTCTTTTATGCGCTTGGATTTGATTTTGCAGTTAATTAGGTTGATTTGGGAAGGAGGAGGATGAGCATACATGGGTGTTTAGCCGGGCCCGAGGCCCAACCACGACAAGCCCATTTGGATCCTGGAGAAAGTAATTGGGCCTTGGGCCCAAAACTAGGATTTTATTTGCTTTATGCTTTTATTTAATTATTTTGGTTGGGTTGTATTAAATACCCAAATTGCTTTATTTTGCTTTATTTGCTTTTCATTATTTTTT